>VIAB01000720.1:213053-277521 GCA_009801035.1 Oophaga pumilio
AAGTGCAGCACAGATTCATCTCCACTAAAAGCCGAAATCCTTGGTTCAGGAACAGAACCGACATTTATTGGACGTTTCATAACTTTCCCAAATTCTTACGAAAACTCTTACAGCATGTCCTGCATAGAGCTACTGTACCCAAATTATGACTTGTTGTAGGAGTCTGAGTCTGTCCATTTTATACCGACTCCACCAAAATGGACAGGCTCCACGACTCCACAGCCCTGGTATATATCCTTCATGAGCACTTGTCACTTCATCCTCCTTTTCTGATATATATATCCTGCTGATCACATGGTACAGCGATCAGCTGCAGTAGCCCGGCTGATATACATAGCCGAGCTCTTGCTTTAAAGGGGTATTCCTATCCCAATATGTAGTAGGTGTAATAATATTGTTAGCAAATGCTTCCAATTTGAATTGTAGTTCAATTTTTCTGATTCGCTATGTCTCTTTCCTCATGTGCAGGTATTGCAGAACTTTAGGTATCACCATGGTTATGACTACTAGCAACCAGCTGCCACTATATCAGTGGTCGTAACCATGTCTAATGTCCTACACATGAGGAAAGAGACATGGTGAATCAGAAAAACTATACTACATTTGTAATTGGAGGCATTTGCTAATATTATTTATTTTTATTATTACACCTACTACATATCTGGATAGGATCTGGAGATGGGGATACCCCTTTAACTACTAGGATTTGCATTCTCATCGACACCTGCAGTTTATAACCCCTCATGTGCCGCATCTATATTGAGATGACAGTGTTCCTTCTGTTAGCCCACCAGCACGCTCACTGGGCAACCATGTGGCGCCGTTGGGTTGATATGGCAATTAAAGGCCTCCCGGTCTGCCATACCCCAAAGTCTATCAGATCCAGCCAGTGGCACTGCCTGATTGGCTATACCTGTCAGTCGAGCACTGATAGGATATTGTAATACACAGCACTTTTGAAGTATTACTAATGTAATCGAAAGCTCACATGTTCAAGTCACATTGAGGGACTAAAAAGTATTGTAAAATTTGACCATTTCTAAAATAAATCATTTGATTTTTTTTAAAAATAATCCCACTTTTCCCCTCCCTTTCCCCCATAGGGGGAAAAAGGGTTATATGCAGGGAAAAAAAGAAATGTAGGGGAAAAAAGAAATGTAACTTAAAGTCACATATTTGGTATCGGTGCATCCATACTGACATGTACTGTTACGCCATATCATTATTTATCACGCATGATGAATGCCACAAAAGAGAAAACAAAAATACAAAGAAAATCCTCAATTTTTTTTTATGCGTTGTGAAAGCTATTGTGCACATAGCTTTTTTGCTGAGTCTTTGGAGCTGAAAATGAACAGAAACACAAAGGGGGCGCTTCACCAAAGCTTTTTTGCCAGATTTCTATTAAAAAAAAAGCTTTGAAAAGTTGCAAGGTTGTACAAATAGATGCGATTTCTAATGTTTTCATGGCATTCCCACCCCAGCTCTGACAAGGTGTGCAGAGCTGGGGCGTGACGGGGTATGACTAGCGGCGGCGCTACTCCACAAATTATCTTGTTCCAGCAGAAGCAACCGTGAGGTTTGTGGCTGGCCGCACATGGTGGCACACGTCACTGATTCATTACAAGGCATGTGTGTCTTATTGAATCAAGAGCATCCTTTAAAAAACACCCTTTCATCAAGACCAGTGAGAGAACGGCCTTGATGAATCGCCCCCAATGTTTATTGTGGAGGGTTGACATTTGAAAGAGGATTTGGAGATTTAATGTGCAGTTTCTGCTCCAAAACCTTCGAAATTAAAAAAGAAGCAAAACTGGTTGTGCTCCTAGCCAACAGCAGAACATTTAAACAGGACCTTTCACCAAATTTTTCACATTGAACTGGAAACAATGTAATAGTGGATGCATAGCGAGAAAAGACGCGTTTTATTCCGCTCTGCACCCACTGTTGTATTATGTGTCCAATTCAGCATGAAAACTCAGTGAAAGTCCTCTTTAATACCTCAAAATACAACAGAAGTGCTGTTTTCTTTCAATGCATATGCGTTAACCATATGTGCCTTTAGGGACAGGTTAGCAGTCACACCCTGCCCAAACATCTAAGGGGTCTAAAAGGTCCCTCTGCTGCAAATAATGAGTCCAGTACTCCACATCTACTGAGGGCTTGGGACATTGCAAACATAAAGTATCACACTATTTACTGTTTTCAGGTTTTTTGTACTTTGTCGTTGGCTATGGTTTCACTTATTTGCTTTTTACAGGTCTCTTGTCATTCATAACCCATTTGAACAAGAGCGTATTTCAGTGGTTTCTGTATATGTCAGTTCACCAAAAACAAAAGTCCTAACTGCTGCCGGAAAAACTCTAAAGGCCCAAATCAGCGCGGTATGGGAGGGCGCTACAGCTATGTCTCCAGACACTTACCAGGTATCGATTAGCACAAATATGCATTTCTTATTTCTGGAATTAATTAGTCATCTTTGTTTTTAATAACCTGAGTACATTGTGATTGCTGCTACTTATTGATTTTTGGTTTCAGGACTAGAAGAAAATGTCACAGCTGATCCCCTTGGTTTTTAATATGACAGTGTATATATTGTGTGTAATCTCGTAATGCTGCTTTCTATGAACAAGAGTTACTGGTTGTAGGGCAGCCTGATTTTTCATGTAGAGTATGACCCGAAGATATGTGCTTTCAGCCCTGACCAGTAAGTGAGGAAGGATATTTATGGGTGCACTGTCAGTAGCCAGCGAAAAACACTTTTATTAATATTGTAGTAAGTACGGTAACTTTGCTCTAAAACTGATTCATAGAATAGTAGAGTTGGAAGGGACCTCCTGGGCCAACTGGTCCAACCCCCTGCTCAAATCAGGATTCTCTAAATCATCCCAGACAGATGTCTGTCCAGCCTCTGTTTGAAGACTTCCATTGAAGGAGAACTCACCACATCTCGTGGCAGCCTGTTCCACTCATTGATCACCCAATGTGCCATTTACATATAAACACTGAAAGTCCATGTATCATTCATTTAAAGAGTTTTAAAGGGATTATTGTCAGAAGATGGTCTGTTTAAATTGTTTTATGGTAAATATATTTAGAAAAGTTTGAATAATGTGCTTGTCAATTCTCCAGTTTATGGAAAATCTGTATGCATAAATAAAAACCTCATCTTACAATATTCACACTGCCTGTAAGCTTACCTCTAGTCTCTTACTGCCTATTCTGTACAGAATACTTTTGAGTAGTAGTATAGTCAGCCAGGATTGCAATGTGATATTATTCAGCAGATTACATCGGATCCACAAGTCACAATAGATAATTGTCACAGTTCATCTCTTAACCCTCCTTTCACAGTGCTTCGCCATAAAACACTGCTATATTCAAGAGTCAGAAACAATGTATTGCTGCCTCTCTATGTGGCTGTTGAAAAGAACAGGGCATTGTGAAAGGCGAAAGAGTTCAATACTTATTTTAACCCCTTACTGACCTGTGAAGTAATAGAATGTGGCATGTTATGTGCCGGTGTATGGTGCTGGCTCAGGAGCTGAGCCTGTCCCATACCCAGGAAATGCTTTCAATGCATCAGCTTGCTCAAATCGCTGCTATTTAACCACTTAAAGAGAACCTGTCACCAGGATCATCATTTTTAAACTAAAGGAATGGCGCTGTCATACTTATTT
Source organism: Oophaga pumilio (assembly GCA_009801035.1). NCBI lineage: Eukaryota > Metazoa > Chordata > Amphibia > Anura > Dendrobatidae > Oophaga > Oophaga pumilio. The sequence continues at coordinate 216,734 of VIAB01000720.1, forward strand.
AATACATACCTCTAGTGTAAAAATCTGCAGCTTGGTTTTCGTTAAATCATCACGATAAACTTCGATTTCCTTGGTGCTTTGCTTAAGGTCGGAACTTGTGGGTGTAGGTTCTTCGGCTCAGAGGGCTCAGTCAAGGCCCTTCTGCTGCCTCTGTTGCATTCATCATCATGCATTTATTTAAATTTCGGGCTGGTGCCGTCTTGGCTGTAGGCAGCACTGTTGCTGGTGCAGTCTTCATGGTGCTCAATGACAAGCCAAGATCTCATTCTGTGCATGCAACACCTCTGACGCCATTTTCATGAAGACCGCCACCAGCGAGTGCACCAGACAAAGCTAAGACGACGCCAGAAGACCCTACCCACAGTCCCGCCCACAAGTCCCACCACGAAGCACCGAGGAAGCAGAAATGTATCATGATAATTTAATGAAAACCAGACTGCAGAATTTTACACAAAAAGTATGTATTAAATCAGTATGACAGCGCCATTCTGCCCATATCTTTAGTTTAACATGGATGATCCTGATGACAGGTTCTCTTTAAATGTCGATATTGGTCACTGACAATGGCTTATAAATCATGCATTCACTGTTGCCGATGGGTTATCATAGCAGCTGGGTCCCTGCTTAAGGCCAACACTGCTGCCATCTTTGTGATCTTGTAAAGACCATGCTATACATGGTATGATATTACCCTATTATTTTTCTATAATATTGTAATGCAGTATATGGAACAAGCGATCAGACGATCACAGGTTAAAGTCCCCTTAGCTGACTAAAATAAACAAAAAAAAATTAAATGTAAAAAATGTTAAAAATTTGAATCACCTCCTTCTTCCCATGTTAATAAGGAAATAAAAATATAAAAAATTAGAACACATGGTATTACTACAAGCATAAAAGTCTGATCTATAAACTATATAATTCATCAACCCAAAAGTTAAGTAATAAAAGAAATAGAACAATTAAAATTGTCTGCATCAATATGTCGCCTCATCATGCAAAAAACTCATGGGTCTATAGAATAGTGAAAAAAGGAGTAAGCCTACAAGTTGGGTATCACCGTAATTATACTTAGGCCGGCATCACACTTGCGAGTTTGATGCGGGTAAGTCGCACGACTTTCTCGCATCAACACCCGGCACGGCCGTTCGCTCTCGGACCAGAGTGTACGACTGCATGTATTTCTAGGCAGCCGCACACTCGGGTCCGAGAGTGGGCGGCCGTGCCGGGTGTTGATGCGAGAAAGTTGTGTGACTAAAGGCACTGCCACACTTAGCGATCGCACCAGCGATCACGACAACGACTTAACCTGGCGAGATCACTAGTGCGATCGCTATCTGATCGCTAGTTAGATTCCAAACACAACCCATCAGCGATCTGTATAACGACCTCTGCGGTCGTTGGGAAAACCTAGTCCCACCTGCGATGCTGGTGAAGTCGTTCATAAAGGGTGTCACACTCAGCGATTCAGGCTCACCAGCGGGACACCAACGACCAAAAAACGGCTCAGAACGTTCATAAGCGATCAGCGACATCTCAGCAGGGGCCACATCGCTGCTACATGTCACACACAGCTAAGTCGCTAACGAGATCGCTACTGCGTCATAAATGGTGACGCAGTAGCGATCTCGTTAGCGATCTTGCTTAGTGTGGCATACCCTTTACTCGCATCAAACTCGCAAGTGTCACGCCGGCCATACCTGGAGAATCGTATTGCCAAGTCTTTTTTTAGCTTGCAATGAACGCCATTAAGATAAAACCCAAACACAATGGTTGAGTCACAGGATTTTCGTTTGCAATTTCACCGCACCGTTCTTTTTTTTATCTATTTTCAGCTTATTCTATGGTAAAATAAATGGTGTCATTCAAAACTACATCTTGTAAGGATCAAGTCCTTGTACGGCTAGACTGGTGGAAAAATAAAAATTACGGCGCTTTGAAAGAGGGGAGGAAAAATATGAAAAAAAAACAACTTTGGTCACTTTTTGATGACCCATTCTCTTTAAATATAGATTTGTTTCACGCTTATGAGCCTCATCAGGTTAACAATGTAAAGTAGGATGCTGTTAAAAACCACCACCACCATGGAAGAGCAGGAAGACTGGAATCAATTTAATTATTTTTTTTTTTACTGTAGTCTGTTGACAAAATGACACATTTAGATCCCATTTACTCAAGTGTTTTACCTCCTTCTTCTATTTGTTGTGAAAAAAAACAAATCCCAGCTGACCCAAGAAAGAAATCTTACCCAATAAATTGTTGCATGCTTCCTCCTGCTGGGTCCCAGTCTTCACTTGGTCAAACACAGAATTAAAAGCATACAGGGGAAAATGCAATGCTAACAAGCCATTTACCTGCTTTTCTGCCCTGCATCACAATAACGTTACAAGAAGGACTCCCAGCTAAATTCTTATTTTCTACTCCCTTCTAAATATGTGTTCAGTGTAAATATATTAAACTACCTACCGATCGTTGTCTCCCGTTTCTGCAACTCGTGACCTCAAATCGGACTAGGTGCTGTAGTGGTTCACTCTCTTGGGTAGCCACCTGAAACACAAAGCCACAGGGTTCTTTTATATCACATACAGAATAGTGTTTGTTTCCACTGATTGCACAGCCCAAAACTATTAACAAACTTCCTAGCCTCGTTCAGGCACTAACTAAACAATACAGACCCTGGCTACTCACGCTTTGCTGAGCTAGTTTCAATTTGGCCACAGCCATTGTCCATAGCAATCACTGACACTTGCCGTTTGGTGCACACAGCCTGTGCAGTCTCTTCTCGGAGAGATTCTGGATCGTCTCTCTATAGCTCCAACACAATCCACTCTGCTCAGCTTCCCCACTGATTGACCAGAGAACACAAGGCCTGGCTCTAGACATGGCTGTCCAAGTGCACCTAATCAGGGCCTGTACTGCTAGGATTTAGCCCGAGCCTACATGGCTTTGGTCCAACACTCAACACAGGGTTTTATGTGTGGATCAGAAGTCTTTCTCTGTATAACGCCTCATCCAGATGTCAGTACTCGCACAAGAAAAACTGTGTTTTTGATGGATTCCACTCATAACTATGATAGTTTGTCAGTCTATGGGGTAGTTCACATATCTGATTTTATTTTCTCCCCTTAGACCTTGTAGTTTGCACAAAAGCCCAGAGGCATGTCCGATATTGATCTGAGTGTCAAATCAAACTTACCAAATCTATGGATCTGTAAAATAATCAGACCGCACTTGGATGCCATGCGTGTGCTGCCCATCTCTCACTGACTGATGGGAGAAGCTTGTGAAACATCAATCTGTTTTTTGTTTTGATTTTGTTTTTTTTCCGGTGAAAAAGTGATCAAACTCTAATGGTGAAAACTGACACTGACCAAACTGATGACTCTCTAATCAAAAATAAAAAATAATAATGAAACTCGGACCGTTTTTGCTTAAGAGAAATAGACTGCTGTCTGAATGAGGCCTAAGTCTTATAGACTCATATTGGGAAAATGTCACCACCTCACACGTCCTGTGAGCAAATTTAGCTTGGGAGTCTGTCTTCTGGAAATTGTTATTCCACCTTTTCTTACTAATAAGATAAAGCTTTTGAATTGTTAATGGAGACTTAGGGACATTTCTTGTGTAGCTTTATTATTGACTATTCACAATTTCTTGTACATCTTTTGTCTCACCAACTGTGCCCTACAGGTTTCTTTTGTGGCCCACTTGCCACCTCTTGGCCTAGCTGTCTACCAGCTTGTGGAAGGTGAAGATGCAGAGTCTGTGAAGGCTGATTACACTCTCTTTACCAGAGGCAGAAATAACAAAGTCCTGTCTGATGGACTCTTCCACGTCAATGAGCTGGATAATATCGTCACCGACTTAACTATAGAGAATTCCTATCTAAAGCTTTGGTTTTCACAGAACTCTGGATTACTGGAGGTAAGAGACTCTTAATGCCAAGTGAATAATCGTTCTATGGGCGAATTTGATGGGATTTTTGTTTAAACAAAGATCTCATTTTTTTTTTTTTTTTTTCATCACAACTTCTTAAGATTTGCATTACTCATAGGAAATAATTTTATTAGCATAACAGTTGAAATCTATTGTAATCTGCTGTTGTGTGTCAGATGCCAGTTTTAGGTTTGCATCAGAATAAAATCTTCTACAGTTGGTTAAATGCAATGCGTCAATTTTTTTTATAATTTATTATTGGGAAGGCCATCTTATCTAACAGTACTTCAGAGATTTCCAGATCCTGTAGCCAGGCATTGGTGTTTTTGTGGACATGCTCTGTAATCTGTGTAGAGACCATTATGTAGCTCGGGGAAGAAGAGGAGCGGTGTCCATCACCTACTTGTCACAGAGCTATCCTGATATAGAGTTGTTACGTTCTATTGTAATTCTGCCTCTTCATAATGAGATGACTTCTGCGTAGTGGCATCTGTTTATTATGAGGCTTAATGGCTAAAGTGAAAAGAGCAAGATTTTTTTTTTCAAGATATAGATGTTATCAAAATTAGAAAAAAATAACCAATATTAACATAAGTAATTTTTTGACAATGCATTAAAAGAAACAGAACAGATAACACCCGCTTCTTTCTCCTTTTCTGCTTTTGGTCTTTGACATTAAAATGGTTTGTTTAACTTTTTTTTAGCAAATAAGACTAAAGGAAGATGGAAAAATTCATAACGTGAGGGTGGAATTTAGCTGGTATGGTACTACAAGCAACCGGGATAAAAGTGGAGCTTACCTGTTCCTGCCCGATGCTGATGCCAAGGTATGCCTGACCTGTCTAATGGACGCATGAATTGTCGCTACATCTGAATATTTTAAATAAGTCATAAATTCAAATATTCACTGACTTTTTTTTTTTTCTTTATTAATTTTCATATAATTTTTAATGTGTCACCAGGTTTCACAATACAAAATGAATACATTGTTGAATAGATCTTTGACCTGTTTGCACTAGTGAATATACTTTTAAAAATCTTTTTCAGAATGGCTGAACAACCCTCAAATCAAAATGAGCATTTTATTAGTGTGCAGAAAAAACATTCACAATAGATTATACAGCCGTTCTGACATTGATTTTAAAGGTAAACACTCCTGTCTCATCAAGTTAAAGATCTGCTGTATGCAATTTTTTATGTGAAATTTGACATCTGATTGCTCCCTGGACTGCAGTTTGTTTTCTTTGCTATAAAAAAAAACACCTATACTTTACTCACCATCCCCATGTCTAGTACTGAATGTTGGCCGCTGCTCCGTGTGTCTGTTATTGTTTGCAGTTTTGACGTCACCTAGACAGCACTGAAGCCCATAATTGAACTCAGTAGCTCTTCCTGAGTAAACAACGTGAGGCACTCCGAGCCCTTGAGCTCATTGATTGGCTGCAGCGCTGTTGATGAGATGTCAGAACTGCAGATAACATCGGGAGCAGTAGTGAAGACTGTACTGGACCCCACCTTTGATTGCTATCAGTATATGTGACCGCTGGTTCATTTTGGTACCTGTAGTGCCAGAGATGATCCCCCTGAACCCTGACAAACCTTACAAAGTTACAAAAAAAGGTTGGCCATTGAAGTTTATTTGTTGATTCCCCCAGCCCAGGGCATGGGAAAAAAAGGATGGCACTTAAAAGAAATCTATCACCAGGTTTTTACTACCTCATATGAGAGCATCATAATATAGAAAAAGAGACCCTGAGTCCAGTGATGTATGACTTAGTTTACTGGGTGCAGCAGTTGCGCTACAATGACAGTTTTTAGCTGTAGCATGAAGCAGAGCTGACAAAGCTAACCCCACCCATTGTATGTACATTGTCTATTGATAGTGAGCGGCTTATCAGAGGAGGAGGTGGAGTCATTCCACTTGGCACACGTGCACCTAGTCCAGCAGTGATAATCTGCTGATAAGATCCTCAAGGTATTGAAACAGCACACAGCCTAATAAGTGACACATTGCTGAATTAAAGGGTATGCCACACTAAGTGAGATCGCTAACGAGATCGCTAACAAGATCACTACTGCGTCACCATTTATGACGCAGTAGCGATCTCGTTAGCGACTTAGCTGTGTGTGACATGTAGCAGCGATGTGGCCCCTGCTGAGATGTCGTTGATCGCTTATGAACGTTCTGAGCCGTTTTTTGGTCGTTGGTGTCCCGCTGGTGAGCCTGAATCGCTGAGTGTGACATCCTTTATGAACGACTTCACCAGCGTCGCAGGTGGGACTAGGTTTTCCCAACGACCGCAGAGGTCGCTATACAGATCGCTGATGAGATGTTTGGAATCTAACAGCTAAGTCGCTAACGAGATCGCTACTGCGACATAAATGGTGACGCAGTAGCGATCTCGTTAGCGATCTCGCTAGCGATCTCGCTTAGTGTGGCATACCCTTAAGTTTCTCGGCACATACCTCATGCTGCCCTCAGATTACACAGCAAAAACCTTCTGACGGATTCCCTTTAATGGTGCATTGGATAGACAGTAATGAATATTTCTATCATCATTTGTTATTACTGTGAGAAGGAAAATGTTTAGAAGGTTCTTGTGTAAAATCCCATAGCAAAGTGTAAATGTTGGTAGCAGATCCGCAGCACTGTTTATTGGCAGAGCTGACTGTCGATGAGGCTGTGTATGTTGTGGCTGAGCGGTGTCCTCTCTGCCGTGCACACAGACATGTCATTATCATAATGTCACACTAGATTTCTGAAACCGTTAAACCATTTATTTAAAGTTAAACTTATTTTCTCCTGTGTGGGCGTCTTTCCTCCGCTGCATGCCCTGATGTTCAGCGCTGGGCACTCTTTTGTGTTTTGTATTCCTCACCATGTGCATTTTGCTAAAGGAAAAAAATCCATCTGAACTTGTGCATATCATTATACTTTCCTGCCAGCAGTTTATGGAAATGAGGGTTTCCTCTTCACATTTCTAATGCTGAAAGGACTGCTCCTGTCGTACATTTATTTAGTGGCTAAGAAATATAAGGTAGAGCAGTATCTAAAATGTTAAGCCGCTGGAAAATATATTTTTTGGGGATTAATTAGATGCTAACTAATAAGAACAGAAATGGTAATATGAATGCACATATAATCTTAAAGGTGGAATATTGGCTAAAGAAGGGCTTATTGTAGCATTCCACGTTTTTTTTTTTTGTTACGAAGTTCTAAGGGTTAAAAGTTGACCAGCAATTTCTCATTTTTCCAACAAAATTTACAGAACCATTTTTTAGGGACCACCTCACATTTGAAGTGACTTTGAAGGGTCTATATGACCAAAAATACCCAAAAGTGACACCATTCTAAAAACTTCACCCCTCAAGGTGCTCAAAACCACATTCAAGAAGTTGATTGGAATGTGAATGGAAAAATGAACATTTTACTTTTTCCCACAAAAAAGTTACTCTACCCCAAATTTTCCATTTTCACAAAGGTAACAGGAGAAAATGCACCATACAATTTGTTGTGCAATTACTCCTGAATACTCATATACCCCATATGTTGTGGAAAACTACTGTTTGGATGCACGGCATGGCTTGGAAGGGAAAGAGCACACCATTCGACTTTTGGAACGTAAAATTGACTGAAATCAGTGGCGTATGCCATGTTGCATTTGAAGAGCCCCTGATGTGTCTAAAGAGTGGAAATCCCCAACAAGTGACCTCATTTTGGATACTAGACACCTCAAGGAATTTATCTAGATATGTGGTGAGCCCCTTGAACACCTAGGTACTTCACAGAAGTTTGACATTGAGCCGAGAAAATATAATCATATTTTTACCACAAACTTTTTTTAGGCCAACATTTTTGCATTTTCAGAAGGGTAAAGAGAGAAAATGTACCACACAATTTGTTGTGCAAATTCTCCTGAATACTCTGATACCCCATATGTGGTGGAAAACTACTTTTTGAGTGCACTGAAGGAAAGGAGCACCATTCGAGTTTTGGAACACAAAATTAGCTGGAAGCAGTAGCGGATGCCATGTCATGTTTGGAGAGCCACTAATGTGCCTAAACAGTGGAACCCCCTCCCCCCACAAGTGACCCTATTTTGGAAACTACACCCCTCAAAGATTTTATCCAGGGATAAAGTGAGGGTTTTGAACCCACAGGTACTACACACAATGTGATAACATTATGTTGTCATATAGAAATATTTACTTTTTTTCACTAAAATGTTGTTTTAGCCCCAATTTTTTCACTTTTGCAAGAAGTAACCTGAAAAATAGTCCACTTGTTTTGTTACCCGCTTTCTTCGGTGTGTGGCAATACTCCACATGTGGAGGAGATGTGGTGTGTTCCTGCACGGTCAGACACAGCCATTACACAGTACACAGCAGGGACACATCTATAAGATTATCTCAGCACAGGAATATTTTTACTTAAACACATCCAGTTGTGGAAATTATTATTATTCCAAGATGTGTTGAATAAAATGAACTTTTTATTTGTGGGAATCCCCCTTTTAATGTGTGTGCTTGTTTAATGCAAACAGCCCTGTGTGTCACAAAAAGAAAACACTGAAAAATATTGCCAGCCTACGAAAAGTTGATGGCACTTTGCCTAGTTGTAGAGCAATGGACAGATCCTAGCAGCACAGTGGCTCAGTGGATAGCACTGCTGCTTTGCAGCGTTGGAGTCCTGGGTTCAAATCCCACCAAGGACAACATCCACAAGGAGTTGTATGTTCTCCCCGTGTTTGCGTGGGTTTCCTCCGGGTTCTCCGGTTTCCTCCCACATTCCAAAGACATACTGATAGGGAATTTAGATTGTGAGCACCATTGGGGACAGTGATGATAATGAATGTAAAGTGCTGTGGAATAAGATCGTACTATATAAGCAAACATAAGTAAGTAGCCTAAACCTATGGGATATTTACCAGTAGATATTAAAAGTAAGTAGGTATTATAGTCCTGTATCGATAATTGCCGATTCTCTATGGCTATCCTCTGGCTATTCACAACTCATCTTCTCCTTTTCCCTGCAGCTGACTTTTGTCTGATGCCTCGCTGTAAATATTGGATTGTCTACACTATTTAAACTCTTTAATTTACTTTCTGGAAGCGCAAAGTTCTGTATTTTATGTAGATTAAGGAAAAAAAGTTAGTCATAAACTGCCATGTGTGCAAAATTAGTAAAAACTGACCATCAGTCTCTGCTTGTTAAGATGTTCAAATAAAAAATGAAGCGAAAAAGTTTAGTTGTGTTGAGCTTGGACTAAGCGAGATCGCAAGCGAGATCACTACTGCGTCATAAATGGTGACGCAATTGCGATCTCGTTAGCAATCTCGTTTGCGATCTCGCTTAGTGTGGCATACCCTTAATTACTACAGGGCAAGGGCACACAACCTTCTTTGGTCCGAGGGTCACATTGTCAGATTGAACAAGGGCCATTAGAAAACAACATAAACACCACTGCAATAATATCTAATAAACCCTGGTTCCATTTTCAGGAAAACATAGGAGCAGCCATCAGACCGTTTCAGGCATGTCTGTGACCAGACAGTTGAGGGCCGCACAAATGGCATTGAAGGCTGCATGTGGTCCTGGGCCGCAGGTTGTGGACCCCTGCTTATGGGGAACTGACAAAGAAAAAAAAGGTATTAATTTTTCTTGGGAATGTTTACATACAGTTTTTTTTTTTTTTCAGCCTTATGTGTCTGAGCCACCAATTGTAAGAGTCACCCGTGGGGATTTCTTTAGTGAAGTGGTTTGTTACTTCAATCATGTCACACACACGGTTCGGCTTTACAGTGTTCAAGGTAAGTTTTCAGGACCGCTACATATCATGCCAAGTGTTCTTACCTGTTCCATACAATCTACTTTACAGTTTGTTTGCAGAATAATGTTCATTTACATTTAAGGGTTTATCTATATTTACCATTCTATTAAGTACATAAGGGTATTTGTGTGTTTTAATATGTAAGGGGAAAAGGTTATAAGGATACTGGCATACACATGTGCATAGAATCACAAAAAGTCTAAAAAAATAAATATATTTCCAGCTCCTGGTAAAATGTCTATTGTCTGTTTAGTCCCCTCTAAAGTGCTGCGGAATATGTCAGCGCTATAGAAATAAAATTATTATTATTATTATTAAGCTTTGTTACATCGTGAATTAAAAACTATCATTCTGATACAAGGCAGAAATGCAGAAAGCGACGCGTTTCGAATATGGATGCAATCGTTTGTCAAAGTTAGCTGAACTAGCTTTGACAAAGAACGGTTTTATCCTTTCGAAACGTGTCACTTTCTGCCTTATATCAGAATGATAGTTTTTAATTCATGATGGAATAAAGCTTAAAGAAATTTTACCAGGAACTGGAAATATTATTATTTTTTTTTTTTTTTACTGTTTCTCATTATCATACGAACATTCGGATCGTGATTTACCTGCACACTGGACTATGATAGTTGGTGAGCTGGCATATTTTTTTCTATTTACTACATGGAATCATAGAATGTTAGAGTTGGAGGGGACCTCCATGGTCATCGTGTCCAACCCCTGCTCAATGCAGGATTCACTAAACCATCTCAGACAGATGTCCAGCCTCTGTTTAAAGACTTCCATTGAAGGAGAACTCACCACCTCTCGTGGCAGCCTGCTCCACTCCTTGATCACCCTCTCTGTCAAACTGTTTTATCTAATCTGTATCTTCTCCCTTCCAGCTTCATTCCATTGCTTCTCGTGTTTCCATGTGCAAATGAGAATACGGGTGATCCCTATACACTGTGACATCCCTTCAGATATTTGTCGACAGCTATTAAGTCATCTCCATTTAGCCTTCTTTTCTCTAGTCCCCTTCCACTACAGCATAGGAGGTCGTCTCCTCACCCTAATGGGTGACAGGAAGCACAAGAGGTTAAAAGCCCCTCCTACTCACCAGTGTCTTTCCTGTCCCCATGGGGCATGGAGAGTTTTTTTTGTGGTATGCTGTGTGGCCGGCTACTGCACTATACCTGTTTCTTGTATCCGTGCTGTGGTGGTGGTTGTAGGCTTCGCTCTCCTGTTCCGTGCTGTTCCCGTCTCCCTGTTGGCAGTGGATTCGGGACCTCCTTGCCCGCCTCCGCTCCCGTCGGGGGTAAAGCGGGCCAGTGATCCCTATAGCCGGGGGCCTCCCTGGGCTCTCCTGCTTCCTTCCTCGTGCACACCATTGAGCGCGACCCTGAAGTGACGTCAGACCCCGCGCAAGCAAGTCACATCCGGGGTTTGCGTTCCAGGGTGGAACGCATGCGCTTCCATGTCCTGTCGGCTCCTTAACAGCATGCAGAGCACATCAAATTCATTGAAGCCTGCTCAGGACCCAGAGGGGGAGGAGGGAAATTCGAATGACACTGGAGGCAGAGTTTACCTCTACATAAACCTGCTGGAAGACGCCTCCAGGTAAGACTGATCCCTGCAGTATGTATGGTGTCTGCTCCCTGCCCTGCACCCGCAGAGCCCAGCACTGCCTCAGTAAGGCCTCTTTCACACATCCGTCTTTTTGTATCAGGCATGATCCGTCGAACACCTGGAGGGACGGATCCGGCGCTGAAACAAAAAAACTGATGCAACGGATCCGTTTTTTTGCTGGATCCGCCCTGAACTTTTGAACCCAGAAAAAGAGGGTTTCTGATGCCTGGAGACACTGGAAAATGTAGTAGTAGTAGTCGTAGTCCTTGATTTCCAGAATCCGGATCAGACTTTTGACGGATTGCACAAAAGTCTCATCCGGTTCCATTGACTACTATGGTTTGCGGCCGCCTGATGCGCCGCTTCAGGCACATCAGGCGGCTCCGGCAAAAAAAAAAACCTTATATGCTCCGTTTTGTCCGGCCGCCGGAATGTACATTTCCGCCGGATCCGGTCAAAAACTGAGACAACGCAATGACATCAGGCACGATCCGGCGCTAATGTAAGTCAATGGTAAAAAACGCATCCGGTACCCGATCCGTTTTTTTTACCAACACGCCGGATCATGCCTGATACAAAAAGACGGATGTGTGAAAGAGGCCTAAGTCTGTGTATGGGGTTGGTCCTAGCCCAGGGTCCTGGTATGGTATTTTTATTGGGGTCCCTCTAGTTACACTTCTCTCCCTTTTTTCTAGGGAGACAAGTCTGCCCATATAAACCCTGCTAAGAAGGCTCCTAAATGTGCCATGTGTAATAAGAAGCTTCCCTCTCTATGGGAGAAAAATCTTTGTCAGGAGTGTACCGATAAAGTGGTCAGAGCTGAACATCCCTCTCTCCTGGATGAAATTCGTACCCTTGTCAAGCAGGAGGTTCACGGATAAAGTGGTCAGAGCTGAACATCCCTCTCTCCTGGATGAAATTCATACCCTTGTCAAGCAAGAGGTTCAGTCCTCCTTGGCCGCTTTTACACCTTCTTCTCCGGGACTATCTACCTCTAAAAAGAGAAGGATCCAAATCGAGGACTCCGTATCTGAGGACTCTTATTACTCGGCTTCAGGAAAATGGGCAGAATCATTAGCCAATAAGATGTCGGAGGCTAGAAAATATCTCTTCTCGAAGTATATGGAGGAGTTGGATAGCGCAGATCGCAGCACTATGGGGTTAGAGGAGGAGTCTGTCCCCCAGACTTTTCAGGATGAAATGTTTGGAGGATTAAAAGCAGGGAAACAGATCGGTTTCCCGGTATATGGAAACATATGACCTCACAGGAATGGGAGCTTCTGAAGAAACGGCTGAACACCCCCTTGGAATTTAAGCATAGGTTTCCTCTGGAGGGCTATTCAGCTAGGTGGGATATTCCTAAGGTGGATGTACAAGTGGCGAGAGTAGTGAAAAAAAACTGCACTCCCCTTTGAGGATTCTTCACAGTTTAAGGATCCAATGCATAGGAAGATAGAAAGTCTGCTGAAAAAATCCTGGGAAACTTCCACATCTGCACTCAGGTCCAACATAGCTTCCAGCTGTGTTACCAGATCCCTCTTCTGATGGCTGGTTGAGTTAGAGAATCAAATCTCTCAGGGAACCTCAAGAAGGGAGTTGTTGGACTCTCTTCCTATACTCCAAAAGGTGACTACAATCTTGGCTGATGCTTCTATGGAATCTATTCGTATCGCTGCCAGGTCCCTGGTTCAGTCTAATTGCCAGAAGAGTGCTCTGGTTTAAAATGTGGAATGGGGATGTCACTTCTAAAATTAAGTTATGCTCCATCCCCTTTAAGGGTGAATACGTCTTTGGGCCAGCTCTTGATGAGATACTGGAGAAGGCAACGGATAAAAAGAAGGCTCTTCCTAAGCAAAAGCCCCCCAGGAAGCGCTTTTTTCGTGCCGCTCTGCCTCAGAGCCCCCAAACCAAGAGTAAGATGAAAACCGGGAGATGGAGTTATGCTAAAGGGAAGGGCAAGAACATCCTTGTTACCCAGCAGCAACACCAACAGGATAAGCATTGACTCCGACTGTGTGACGGAGGCTCTCAAGTTTTTTCCACCGTTGGCAAGCCAGTTCCAATTGGTCCTCAACGTTATCAAGGAGGGCTTTCTTATAGAGTTTGAGTCCTCCCATCCTCGGGGTCTAAGAGTCACCTCCCTACCATCTCAAGGAGCCCAAAACTTGCTAATATCAGGTCTATAGAATCTGCTAAAATCAAATGCAATCTCCCCAGTACCAGGGGACGAGTGGGGAGGGGGTCACTACTCCCGACTCTTCATGAAAAAAAAAAACCTTCAGGAGAGACACGCATCATCATAAATTTGAAGGTTCTCAACCGTCATATTTTATATCGCAGATTCAAGATGGAGTCAGTAAAATCAGCGATTCCCCTGATAGGGCCTCATTTTTTCATGGCAACCATTGACCTGAAGGATGGTTACTTTCATGTGCCAATCCATCCATGAGACAGGAAATATCTGAGGTTTGTAGTCCTACAGAACCGGCAAGTGAGGCACTATCAGTATAACGTGCTCCCCTTTGGCATCTCAGTGCCAAGGATGTTCTCCAGGATAATGTCAGAGGCGGTGTCCTACATCCGGGGGCTGGGCATCTGCATTGTGCCTCACCTCGACGATCTCCTAGTCTTAGTCCCTTCTGCTCAGACTCTCAGGAGTCACGTAGCAAAGTCTCTGGACATTCTATAATCTCTGTGGTGGCTCCCAAATCTAAAGAAATCTCAGCTCCAACCCTCCAAAACGAGAAGGTTCCTGTGAGTCATTTTAGACTCGGAAAGACAGATGTCCCTCCTACCAGAGGATTATCGCCTGTCTGTGACATCAGGAAACAAAGGTCCCCTACCCTTCGTCAGCCATTTCTGTCCTAGACTCTACGACCTATTGTATTCAGTCAGTGTCTTGGGCTCAGGCCCACTCCAGGGTTCTACAGGTTCATATTCTCGAGAGCTGGAACAGGAATCCCAACTCAGTGAACAGGAGGGTTCAGATTCCAGGCCAAGGAAAGGCTTCCCTAGCTTGGTGGTTGAGCCCCAAAAATCTTTGCAGAGGTGTAACCTGGTCTCAGTCACCTCTGGTCACAGTAACTACCGACACCAGCAAAAGAGGCTGGGGTGCCGTAGTATCCCATACCCCGTTCCAGGGTCACTGGAGTCCAGAGATAAGTGCCAGGTCCTCCAACTTCAGAGCGCTAAAAGCGGTGGAGGAAGCCCTGGTAGCAGGCAGCCTGGTCTCTGGCTATCAAGTCAGGGTATATTCGGACAACATCACTACAGTAGCCCACCTCAAACATCAGGGGAGCGTGGGGTTCGACAGCCTGAAGCGCATTTCAAGCCAAATATTCTGTTGGGCCAAAAAAACACCTTCTCTCCCTCACAGCCATCCACCTAAAGGGATCCTCGAACCTCCAGGCTGATTTCCTGAGTCGCCAGGACTTACAGCCAGGAGAATGGAGCCTGATCAAGAGAGTCTTCCAGATGCTGGTAGCAAGATGGGGCCTGCCAGAAATCGATTTATTAGCCTCAGGTCAAAATGCACAGGTCTAAGCCTATTTTTCTCTGAACCCCAGGGACAGGTCCATGGGAGTGGATGCCTTTGCTCAGGAGTGGCGCTTCCGGTTGGCTTATGCGTTTCCTCCAATTCCAATGCTTGCAAGGACCTTTCGAAAGATCCGGGAGGATCAGGTACCAACTATCCTAGTGGCTCCTATGTGGCCAAGAAGGGAGCTGGTTCAACCTCATCATCGTTCTCCAGATAGATGGTCCAGTTCATTTGCCGTTAGACACCGACCTTCTTTCGCAAAGGACCTCTTCGTCATTCGAATCCTCAAAGGCTGATTTTAGCTACCTGGTTTCTGAAGCCCAAGTGTTGCGTGCGCGAGGGCTTTCGGACAAAGTAATTTCTACCTTACAAAAGTCCAGGAGACCAGTCACCAATGCTATTTATATTAAGGTGTGGTAGAAATTTTCATCCTGGTGTTTTCCTAATATACCTGATCCTTTCCATCCCAACATTTCACAGATATTAGACTTTCTACAAAAAGGGCTAGTTAGACCTCAAACCTAGTACTTTGAAGGTTCAGGTCTCTGCCCTACGCTCTGTATTTGATCAGGACGTAGCCAACCATTGTTGGATTAAAAGGTTCATGGTGTCAGCCCTAAGACTACGTCCCAGGAAGCAAACAGTTGTCCTTTTTTGGGATCTAAATTTAGTCCTTTAAGGTCTCACACATCCGTTTGAGCCTCTATCTTCCTGTACTCCCCAGCTCCTTTCATTCAAGGCAGCCTTCCTAGTCACTATAACTACAGCAAGACGTATAGGAAAACTACTGGCGTTATCTATAAGAGAACCTTATCTAATGGTTAGAGACGATTTTATAGTTCTTCGTCTTGATCCGTCCTTTCTTCCCAAGGTTGTGTCCGACTTCCACCGTTCACAAGACATCGTCCTCCCCTCCTTTTGTCAGAATTCAACAATTCCAAAGGAGGAGGAATTCCATACTCTCGATGTTTGGCGTACGATTTTGCACTACTTAAAGCAAATCAAACCATGGAGAGTTGACTAAAATATATTTGTTCATCCATCGGGTTGAAATAAAGGGAAGAAAGTGGCAAAGAGTAACATCACAAATTGGATCAAGAGGGCTATATCTGAAGCATATCTAGCCCAGAACATGACACCCCCCTCCGAGGACAAGGCTCATTCTACAAGGTCTACCTCAGTCTCCTGGGCTGAGAGATCAGGCGCATCCACCGAACAGATTTGCAGGGCCGCTACATGGTCTTCACTTCATACCTTTACCAGACACTATAGATTGGACTTATTGTCCAATAGAGATTTAGCCTTTGGCCGGCAAGTACTTCAGGCCATTGTCGCCCCCCCTAGTGCAGAATTGGTTGGTATTCCTCCTGTGCTGTCGTGGAAGGTGACTAGACAAAACAGAATTAGACCTACCTGTAATTCAGTTTCTAGGAACCTTCCACGACAGCACTAATTCCCTCCCTATGTTTCTTGGATAATTTCTGGGAATCTAAAGGTAACCGGTGCTAAGGTGTTAGTTGTAAGTCACTGGTGAGTAGGAGGTGGGAGGGGTTTTTAACCACTTTTGCTTCCTGTCCCCCATTAGGGTGTGGAGACGACCTCCTATGCTGTCGTGGAAGGTTCCTAGAAACCGAATTACCGGTAGGTCTAATTCTATTTTTTACAAGCTAAACCTTCCCAGATCCTTTAACTGTCCCTTGTAGGACATACTTTGCAGTCCACTCGCCATCCTGGTAGCTCTTCTCTGAACTTGCTCCAGTTTTTCAATGTCTTTTTTTAAATGTGGTGCCCAGAACAGGACACAGTATTCCTGATGAGGCCTGACCAAGGAGGAGCAGAGGGGGATAATTACCGTACTTCATGTGATCTAGACTCTGTACTTCTCTTAATACATCCTAAAACTGTTTGCCTTTTTTTCTGCTGCATCACAAATGTATACATACATCTCGGTGCATAACTATGAATTGAAAAAAGAAACAAAAAAGGAATGTGATTTCCTAGAAAAAAACTAGTTTCACCAATATCTTTGATTGTTGATGTTTTTATAAACTGATCCTCTTCTACCAGAAAACGTCAGTTATATGATGTCTAATGTATCACATCATCTACATCCCATATAGGCCTTGAAGGGCAGTCTCCAGAATTGACTAATATTGTGGACATCCGAGGGGAATTCAATCGTGAGATTGTTATGAGGATAACATCAGATGTAAACAGCCAGAACAAGTTTTATTCTGATCTCAATGGATTCCAGGTAGGATATTTTTTCCTGAAATTACAATTTTTGTAAAAAAAAATTATCAAATCTTTTGAAATTCACCAGGTTCGGACATTTTTTTAATATTTTTTCTTAAATAGAATTTGTGGGAAATAAATTAGCTGTGAATCTCAGGTGCTCCAATTGTCAAGAAAATACCATTCTGAGTTCTCCTAGGACTCTATCCAACCCATTTCAGTCTCCTTAATGCAGACAGTCTTAGTAAATGTCAAAGTGACTTCATCAAAGAAATGGATCGTAGCCATTTGGTGACAAAGAGCCTATTTAATAACACAGTGCACTTACCGTTTTCATGCTTTGTAACGTTTAAAAAAAAAAGTGCAAAAATGATCCCTCTAATTCAGTGACTCAGTCTCATGGTGTCACTGTTAGAAGTGACATCATCCTACTGTGTGACGACGATGATGATAGATGTGCCATATGTTCCATAGCTTCCTCCTTGCTAACTTGTTTACCGTAGACAAAGTAAGACAATTGTGATCTTTGGTAGCACTACTGCCTGGACAGCTTGTGCCGGGGTTGTGCTTCTGTTGCTGATGGCGGCTCCCACGTTCTTAGCGGTGATATAGGTTTTCTTTTATGCTACCCCATTCATTGACATTACGAGTTTTTCTGGTATATTTCATACAACACTATAATTAACTTTTGACAATGCTTTAAACACCAATTACTCAACTCCTAAGCATAAAAGAAGTGCTATGTAGGTAGATGCATATAAATAAAGCAAAATATGGCAGCAGGCTGCAGTAAGGGTATGGCTAGTATGGTGGTCAATTAGACTAATAAAACTGGTGTGCAATACAAAAAATTGTTTGCGAAGCGCACACTTTGTCAGGTAGATCGTTGCAGTTAACTCTAACCTAGATACAAACAATGCTTAGAAATTTTAGGCTATGTTCATTCTAGGCATTTCGTTCATCACTTTTTTTATGCAAATTTTCTGCTGCGTTGTACAGTACTGGCAAAGTGTATGAGATTTCAGAAATCTTATGCACACAGCTCGATGTTTTTGTAATCAGTATTTTGTGCTTATCAAAGTTTTTTTTGCACAATAGAGCAGTTCTTTCAGTGTTTTTTCTGCTTTTTTCACCCATTGAAAGTAATAGGTGGTGAAAAAACACTGAAAATCTGCACCAAAAAATGCAGCTATCAGGTTTTGCACCTTTTTTTATGTGCCCAAACATGATTAAATAGAATGAGTTTTTTTTTTTTTTTTTTTGCCCTATACTTTATCAGCATGCACAAGAGACAAATGTAGCATGACAAAAACTGCAGAAAAAAAAAACCAGCAAAAACCTGTGTTTTTGCCGCAGCTTTTTTCCCCGCCAAGAGATTAGGTTTGCTGCAGAAAAAAAAATGCACCAAAAACACCTACTGTGAAAAGAGCCTTAGAGTAAGTAAATAGTAACACTCTTAACTAGGTACCCTTTGTTTTTTTTTAACATTTTTTTTATCAAAACGTAAAAGCCATCCCTCAGTGTGCAGGTGTACCAAATCAGGTTGGTGCTTACTCTAGTAACTAACTTGGCTATGTGGCGACAGGTTTCAAAATTGACAGGCGATGCGCTAGTCCTGGGCCAGACTCTCTCTTTACACCTGCCTCTAGAAAGCTAGCTGTATAAATGTGTGCATATCAAGGAGGCAGTCACACTGGATATGTAGTGAGTACAAGAAATCGAAAGATCTTGTCCACTACTTTTACATTGATGACCAATCCTTAGGATAGGTCATCAATGTCTGATCGGCTGGAGTCCGACACCCACCACCCATTCCGATCAGCTGTTTTTTGTGGCGGCCACCGGCCAGAAGTATTCACTTGCTGAGCTCCGTCTTCTTGTAGGCAGATGTGCAGTATTCTGCGGCAGCCACTGTCCGAAGACGGCCAGCTCCACAAGTGAGTAGCTTGTATTGGAAGCTCATGTGCTTCCTCATGAAGTCATGTCCGCCTTCTTAGGCTGATCTAATCTCTTGTTATACGTGAAAAGTTGGGAGGCATGTTTTTGTTTCCGATTCACTTGTATCAAATCCCGAATTGTTTGAATTTGCAAGGACCTGAACATTTCATAAAATCAACTTAAATTCTATTTGCATTGAATTGATTTTATGAAATCATCTTTAGTAGAGAGTTATTACGATTATTGGTGCACTTGGATGCTGTGCTCCCCATTATTCCCTGTGCAGAACACAACAAATGTATTCGTAGCGTGCACACTGTTTTTAATCCACACCACTTTGGATCTGACCTTGTTTAACACTTTCCTAGTTGAACTCTGAGGGTTCTGTCTTTTTTCGAGTACATTCATATGTATCTGAAAAAGTGGTGCAAATGCTTCATAAATAATGGGGTTTGTCTGTACACGATCCCATTTTTTTTAATGTTTTCTCCGAAAATTACCATAAATACATTCCTGATACCCCAAAAATATCAGTTTATTATTGGCATTAGTGCACGCCAAAGGTACTCTGTGTTGGAGCCACCGTGGCTACATGTGTCGCGCCTGTTCGACAGCTGCAACACATGCAGGGATTGCCTGTAAGATACCCTTCAGATATTGGCTGTGACACACAGCCAGGACCTGCCTCTAGGGGCTATGGGTGATTTATGAGCCAATTAATCAAAACTGGTGTAGTGCACACTCAGGCTTAGTAGAGAAGAAGAGAAGTTGAAATCATTAATAGGCACACTCCAGTTAATGAATTCAGTGCCTCTTCTGAGTGTTGTGTTCCTCGCCGGAAATCTATTACAGGCAGGGACTGGAGATACATTTCTGACGTAAAAAAACGTTTCTGCTTTTAATGATTCGGACAGACAGGCATGACCATGCTCAATCCTGCCCCACCTCTGCCCATTTAGGCAGAGCGGATCCAAAGAGGCGTGAAAACGCCTAATGTCACAGATGTTTTGCGCAACTCCACCCCATAGGATGTAGATATTTCTAGCTGACAACTGTAAAGTAGTTTACAGTTATTCTGAACATTCTCATCTGCAAATGAATAAAAAATGGATTTCTGATGTGGATGTCACATGGATTTTACGACCTCCCCGCAAGAAAAAGAAAATTGAGCGTTTGTCTCTTATACATTAATGTTGTATTGTTATTTTGTTCTTGAGTAGGCTGTAATCTACATTTTATGCCAAATATTTATCAGATTCAACCAAGACAAACGTTGAGCAAATTACCTCTCCAAGCAAACGTCTATCCAATGTGTACGATGGCTTACATTCAGGATGAGGGCAGCCGACTAACGTTACTCACAGCGCAGTCTCTGGGCATTGCCAGCTTAAGAAGTGGTGAGTTGATTATGCTCCTCTTCCATGCTTGCCTCTTTCTTGCTTACATGACCTTTCTGCTGCTACATTGTTTGCCTTCATGCAGAGGTGTTGGCCGTAGGAATTTCTGATCTAATTAAACTGAGAGCCGAATGTTTATTCATTTAAAATGGATTTAATAAAATGGCTGGGACTAATAGCGGCGGGCAATAAACAAATATCCATCTGTGAATAGCAAAGACTTGGTCCCGTCTTAGAATCTCCAAAACCTCTTTTTGATAGTGCGGTGACAATGTTTTGCTTTGTATTGATATTAGCGTAGAAGACATAATATAATCGTATTTGGCCACAAAACCTGTTTTAGGGGCCCTATCACAATGTATTTTGTAGTATTGGCACGTAGGGATTTACTTATTTATTAATTTATGGATTTTAGTCTACTTTACTAATATTCCTTTTTTTATGTTTTACAATTCGTTTTCACGAAAAGATTGTAAAACACTTTTATGTAAAGTCACAGCGGTTCAATTCCATGTAAACTTCCATTAAGATGTTTGTTTTCCTTATATTTTTTTAATCTCCTCCGAGTAAGTGGTCTAACATGAATAGAACTATGAAAGAGATGCAAGCCTAATTTTGGTCATCAATAAGTAATTAGAAATAAAAAAGTTAATATCTTTGTAACCCAAAATTGTACTAAGGAAAACAAAGTTATCCTGGAAACAACAAACTAAGTTTTAACTTCTAGAAATTGGGAACACAATGAAATAAATTAAAAGGAACTTGTTAGGGCCTTTTAGGGTTACAATGTTATTTACCTTGCAGATTAGGGTAGTTTACACATGTCTTTAATGTTCAGTTATGGATGCGAGGGTGGGCTGTTTCCTGGCTTCTGCTTGAATCCTATGCAGTATTCCCTGTTGGGGGCTAAGCCCATGAGATTGACTGACATCACTCTATTTCTGTATAAGAGGTGAACAAATGTCAATCATTCTATTGGGGGAGTGCCGAGGGTCAAGGCACTAGGATGTCCACTTGTGGCCAGAAGGCTCTTGTAGAACTTGTCTTTTACGGTCCTACTTTGCAAAGTAATTAGCTTGGTGACACAACTCCCAACTAGTTCCTTTTAACGTGACTGTCAGCACAAAATGACTGTTCAGACGAAGTCCTGCGGCTTGGTGCTTCCCTGTGGGGCCAATCATTTATATACACCTTCCCATCTGCTTGTTTTTCCTCCATCTCCAGCCATCCCCTTATTTCCCCTTATTTGATTGAAAGACTTGGCTTCTTAGAATCAGAGAAGGGTGGAGATAGATAGAAAACAAGCAATTGGAAAGTTGTAGTTAAATGTTTGGCCTCGCCATGGTGCACTTAGCACCTGTACTTGGTTTGAACAGTCATTTTGCGCTGACAGGCTCCCTTTATGGTGCTCTCAGGTTACATAGGGATAACCTGCTGACAGATTCCTTTTAAACTTTTTATTGAAAGATACCACAGTATAGTATAACAAACATGTGACAATACAGTATAGAGTCAAAATAATCCAAATAAGCACCGTTCACAGTGACATAGATATGATATCACACTTTCGATAATATAATAAACAAAACGAAGGAAACGTAGTATTTAACATAATGTACTCTACCAAGCATTGCACCTCCTAACCAACAGGTTCTGTATAGGAGTTTTGAGCTCGTGCCAGGTCAGATTATAATGTACACACATTCCTAAGCCTACACAAATCAACACCTTCATGGTCTGCAACGGATATATATCAGGGATTATATCACGAGATCGAGGAGACCATAGTATTAGAAGCCAAGTGTGTCAAGGGCGAATTACACCACCTTTCCCAAATCTTATGGAACTTCTGGGGACATCCTCTGTTTCCATATAATACGTTTTCATAAAGCATTATATCATTCACTAATTTCTTCCACTGGTTAATCGAAGGAGATTTCCTCCCCCCCCATCCATCTCAACGCTACCGCTTTCCTAGCCATAAATAGAATATTTCTTCGGGAAGTTCTATCATGATGGACCCACATTTCTTCATCCACAGCACCCAGGATACACAACTCCGGACTACATTTGATCGGTATCCCAATTATCTGCTCCAATGTAGTCATGACATCAGTCCAATATCTTCGTATAATTCTACAGCTCCAAATAAGGTGCCAGAAATCCACCCCTGGTTCCCCGCACCTATGACATTCATCAGTTGCCCTTCTACCAAATTTATGTATTCTACTTGGGGTCAGATAAGACTGGTGAAGAATATACAATTGGGTTAGCGTATTGCAGCTGGCGACACCATCGTATGTGCCTTTAGGGCGTCGTTCCACTGATCATCAGTGATTAAGTGCCGCCATTTACTTTCTACAGCGAGCTGAGTGGATGCAATGTTAGAGTTTAATAAAAAGGTATAAAGGGAGGAAATCATAAATGTGGGTACCTGAGTTGATAATACTCTTATCAATGAGTATTTAGATATTCTCTTTTTAGGAAATGGGAACTGGTACATTATGGCATGTATCAGCTGCAGATATCTATAACATTCTCTATGAGAAACTCAAAATCTTACATTAATTTGTTCAAACGATAATAACATTTTGTTTTCAAAAATCTGATTAAGTGTTATTATTCCATTCTGTATCCAGAAACTTGTGTCTTGTAAATTTTGAAGGTGTGGGAACTCTGGATTATCCCATATCTGAATTTCCCCGAGCTGATCAGTGAGCTTCATAATATTTTTACTTTCTTGCCAAACTTGTATCGCTAAACTGTGCGCAAATAATGGGGTGGTCTTTATGAGCCCTCCAATATTGCCCATGGTGTGTGCCCATCCAAAAAGTACGTGAGATGAGCCTCTGCATTATTGAGTCCATCCCAAATTAACAAATGTTTTAAATAACACCGTTGACAAGCTAGATAATACAAATATAAGGCCGGGATCACACATGCGAGAAACACGGCCGAGTCTCGCATGTGAAATCCCAGCTCTGGCGCCGGCACTCGGGAGTGGAGCGAGCGGCTGCATAGAAATACATGCAGCCGCACACTTCACTCCCGAGTACCGGCGCCAGAGCTGGGATTTCACATGCGAGACTCGGCCGTGTTTCTCGCATGTGTGATCCCGGCCTAAGTCGGGGACTGCGTAACCACCCTGGTTTTTGGGCTTCTGCAGGGATCCAATACTTAATTTAGGTCTTGATGAACCCCATATAAACCCTGCCATCATTCCATGCATTTTCCTGAAGAAACTCTTAGGGACCCTTATTGATGTGTGCTCCAACATATATAAGCATTTGGAAAGAATTATAATGTAAAGTGCTGCAGAATATGTTGGCGCTATAGAAATAAAATTGTTATTACTAATTATCATTTTTATTAATCCAATTCTGCCTGCAACAGATAGGGGAAGTCGGGACCATATCTCAAACTTTTTCCTCATCATATCCCCTTAGTGGTGTATATTATCTTTAAGGTCACCGACCAGATTTTGATTAATTGTGATACCTAAATACTTAAATTTTTGTACTACCTGTAACCCACATAACACAGGCACGGTTATGTTATCTATTAGTGGCATAATCACAGATTTACGCCAATTAATTTTAAGACCTGATAACTCCCCAAAACGATTGATAAGGTCAATTGCCCTTGGAAGAGATTGCACTACTTTATCCAGAAAGAGTACCAGATCATCAGCATATAATCCCACCTTATCCACTCTAGAGTTTATACTAATTCCCTCCGCCACGGGATCCTGCCTAACCTCAAGCTCAATTGATTCAATAGCGAGAGCAACAAGCATTGGGGATAATGGGCAGCCCTGTCGAGTTCCTCTACCCACATCAAAATATTCTGATAGTAAGCCATTAACAAGGATATTAGCTCTGGGCATATGATAAAGCAGTTCAATCCATCTTCAAAATTTTTCAGAGAAGCCAAATTTCAGAAGCACAGGCTGCAAGAATTTCCACTCCATGGAATCAAAAGCCTTTACAGTATCTAAAGAGGCTATCGCCCAAGGTTTCTTATATTTGTGTCCTATCTGCGTTAGAACCGGAGCCCTTCTATTGTTAGAGGAGGTGGACCCTCCTGGCATAAAGCCGGATTGATCTTCATGTACAATGCTCAATATTTTGCTTTCAGTCTGTTAGCTCTAAGTTTAGTGAGTATTTTGTAGTCTGTATTAAGCAGAGATATGGGACGGTAAGAGCCACACTCCTCAGCAGGTTTATCTGGCTTTGGTATTACCGCTATAGTGGAATCATAAAAAGATTGGGGCAGCGAGTGTCTTGCAAGTGCCTCAGAAGGGTCTGCAAAAGAACCGGTCCTATCTGATCTATGTATCTTTTATATAGTTCTGCGGGCATGCCGTCAGGGCCTGGAGATTTCCCATTAGAGTGAGACATAACAGCTTCTCGAATCTCCTCCAACGTGATATCTCTATCCAAGAACGCCCGATCCTCGTCAGAAAGTCTGGGAAAACAGATTCCTTTTAATTCAGGAGCAGAGAGCCTGATTACAGGACTGACAGTAACTTGCACAAGTTTTGCTTTTGCAATACAATCAGTGTTTCATTAGCAGATTATCACTATAGGACAACTGGCCTTGTGCCTCCTAGTCCTTCCTCAACCCCAGCACTGATTAGCAGCTTTCTGTACACAAAAAAGCTGTGGTGTGGCTGGGGATATACACAGCTCAACAGCTGAGCCCTGCTAGATCTGCAACAGAGAAAACTGTGGTTCTATCACTACTGCTGCACCCAGTAAACTAAGCGACACATTGCTGGAATCAGGGTTTATGTCTGTACATCATTCTGCTGTCAGATTGCATAGCAAAAACCTGCTAATAGATTCCCATTAAAAGAAAAAAAAATAGTGTAAAAGAAAAAAAATAATTTGGGAGCCCTCTGCCGTGGTCAATTTTAACTTAAAGCACCACTCCATTTTTTTGTCTCAGCACTGGAGTGGTGCTTTAAATCTAAGCCCCCTGCCCCCCGGACTTATAGTCACCCTCCAACAGCTTCATAGTTTTTGCTGCCACTCCTACCTAGATTATAGGTCACACAGTAGTAGTTACTTTTTAGGCAGATTATACTATACCATGCAAGAGAGGCAATGAAAGTCATTTTCTCCCTGCAAGTGCTTAATCTAGTAGAATGAGACATGTCTAAAGAGATGGAATAAATTGCTCTCTTTTTCTGATCCGCTTGCTTCTTCCCTTCTGTTGTAATTTTGCAAATGCTCCAATGATTATTAAGCCTGACATCTGTATCTGTTTTATAGAGAAAATGAAAGCAGCGAAATGTTGAGCTGCAACTTAAATGTAATGTTTCCAGACGTTTGATTGTGTAAACCATTGCCTCATTTTACACCCAAGGTCAGCTAGAAGTATTCATGGATCGTCGCCTGATGCAGGATGATAACCGTGGTCTTGGGCAAGGACTTCAAGATAACAAAATCACATTTAATTTATTCAGACTTCTTTTAGAGAAAAGGACTGGAGTTGATGAGGTATGTTAAATTCATGGTCAAAAATTCATTTTTCTCAGCAAAATTGCCTTGCAGTGTCAGCAGTAAAATGTGCAGCAGTGATGGCACCACTGAAGAGGGCACACACCATCATATTACTAACCATCTGCTGACAAGCATGTGCCCAGTTTCCTTCATTTATTTTTCTGAGATACATTTGACCTTTTTTCCCTGTACATGGTCTCAGGTGTAATAACTTTTGATAATATTGCTGTCCTGTCCTCCTACTGTGACCCCTTGGACCACCGTATCCACTTCCTGTCTTTATGGGCCTGCAAACATTTGTGGAATTATGTATGGTTTATTGTCTGGCTCTGGCCATAACTTTAGAAACCGTGTGTCTATCACAAGCATGGCATGCTAATAAGCTTTGAAGCTTTCCAAACCTGTAGTAAAAGGGATATAAAGAACACTATTGGATATGCGAGTAAGGTGTAGTAATACGTTAGTATGGCATTGCCTCGCCAGATGGATCATCATGCTAAATTTCTTACTTTACAGTTTTCGTAGGCTTCCTGCCATGTGTTAAGCATTTGTTGTTCTATTTTTTCCCTCTGTTTTACACATTCTGTTTGCACAAATTCAAATGTCACCATGATGCAGTTCTTATAACGGCTTGTCACCTTAAAACTGCCTACCTATTATGCTATAGGTCCACAAATCGCCCCCAAAACTGTTCTGACAAAAGAGGCGTGGACACCACAAGGCCTCCAAACCCACCTGGCAGTAGCTGCAGGGTTGTTTAGAGGGCAAATGCTTTTGGTGGGGGGCTCGGCCTGCTTGGATAAATAGAAGTATGGTAATTGCCTCACTGATCTCCTGGGATGCCCATTTTAGCTGGTCAGTTTCCCAGTGGGGGACCCTCTCAGCCAGTGATTTTCTAGCACTTCTTGTGCGTGGAGGTAGTACCCAGAAGCAGAGAGCTATGAATGGGGGCCTGTAAAATTGGCCCATAAGACAAAAAAATATAAATGATTCTCTAGAGGGTATTATACCTACCTTTACCAAGTGACTAAAAATAATACAACTTTATCTAGAAGATTGCAACTTCAGCGATTTTCGTTCATGCTTTGCCATCATATTCCACAGCACTTAACAGACATTATCATTGCTGTCCTCATTGGGGCTCACAATCTAAATTTCCTATCAGTATGTATTTGTATAGGTTTCCTCCCACAGTTCAAACATGGGGAGAACATACAAGCTCCTTGCAGATGTTTTTCTTGATGGAATGTTATCCCAGGACCCCAGTGCTGAAAAACAGCAGTGCTAACCACTGAGCCACCGTGCTGCCCTATATATAGTAGAGCTAACCACTGAGCCACTGTGCTGCCCTATATATAGTAGAACTAACCACTGAGCCACCGTGCTGCCCTATATATAGTAGAACTAACCACTGAGCCACCGTGCTGTCCTGATGAATATCACATTCAGTTTTCTACCTTTTTTCCAATAGGGTGAAGAAAAGAAGTCGGTCAGCTTTCCATCTCTATTAAGTCATGTGACGTCATCCTTTTTAAACCATCCTGTAATCTCTATGGCCGTATTGTCTGATGTTGGTGCTCCTCCACTACTAGATGCCTTTTCTCCTCTCCAGTCTTCAATGCCTTGTGATATGCACTTTGTCAATTTGCGGACAATTCAGGCAAAGGTATGCTGCTTCATGTCTCGTAAAAATCTACTGTTTTCAAAATAAAACATTTTAATGATTGAAGTTATCAATGCTCTTAATACATGTATAACTGTTTTATGATCAATTGGTGGCTGCAGTGTTTTTACAAGCTTTGTGTAAATATTACAAACAACTTTCCAAACCATTTTTGACAAAAGTTGCCCCCATTCTATCTTTTTTTTTTTTTTTTTTTTTACAACTTTTTAATATTTTGCTTGTTGCTCATTCCCAAGGTGCTCAGTCATCTCTGGAGTGTGACAGCAGTGGCTGAACATGCACAACGATTCTAAACTCTTTCCTACTGATCATATATATAAGCACTGCACTGAAACTATCCAGCATCACTGGAGCACACAATTAGCTTCTGATCCTTCAGCTCCACTGTGTCAGGGTCTATCGGCATCATCCAATTATAAAACACCACACATGGGAAAGCTGCTTTTTTATTAAAGGGAAATGATGGACTGATCTGGTCACATGCCCATCTACCATTAGCCATTTTATTCACACAAGTGCTGGTCAGTTGATGAGGAAAGCTGCACTAACAAAAACTGGCCAACCCCTTTAACCGCTTCTGGACATTTGACATAAGCCTACGTCATGGTTGGAAAGGTGTTCTCTGAAAATGACGTAAATTTACGTCATGACGATCATGCGTGCACAGGTGCTGTTCCCACTCGATCACCGCCGAGAGCTTGGCATAAGTTATAGCCAAGCTCCCCTGTCACTGCCAGGAGCAGTGCCCGCACCGTCCTGGGCCATTTACCCCCCTAAATGTCGTGATTGATGGCTATCACAGCATTTAGCAGATTGGCACACCCACGACGCCATTGCAAGTGCCCGATAGTTATCAATGCAACCCAAGGTCATCATGATGATCTCTGGGTCAGCCAGCTACGGCAAGCATGTTACACCATGCTGGGAACATGGTCTAAGACGTTTCTGTTAGTGTAACACCGACAGTTATAAAGCATTGCAGTGCTGGTGCATTGCATTGCTTTATACCGTCAGTCAGAGTAATACAAGTTTAAAGTCCCATAGAGGGATTAAGTAAAAGAAATACAAAAAAAAAAAAAAAAAATTGTTCTAATATTTAAAAAAAAATAAATCATAAAATGAAAAAAAATATTAACCAATAAATGGGTATATTTATGTTAAACAAAACACACATTTGGTATCACCACGTCCGGAACGACCTGATCTGTAAAACGGTCACGATAGTTAACTACTTTAGTGAATGCCATAAAAAATAAAAAAAAGTGGCAAAAAAACTATGCTTTTTCATCATACCGCCATAAAAAAGTGGGAACATGATCAAAGTGTCGAATGTAAATGGTACCGCTGAAAACGTTATCTTTCCCAGCAAAAAAACAAACCGCCATACAGCTACATTAGGGAAATAAAAGTTATTGATCTCCGAATAGAGCGAATCAAAAACAATTCTATTTTTGTGTAAAATAGTTTTTATGGTGTAAAAGCAGCAAAACTTAAACAAATAATATACCGTATTTTTCGGACCATAAGATGCACTTATGCCCCGCACTTATGCGGGGCACTGTGCTGCGTGGGGGGCTCCGCCGACATTTCGCCATAGCCCGAAAGCCCCCTGCAGCTCCGCTGCTGCGACGCGATGGCCTCCTGAAAGATGGCCGCCGGGGGCGTCACATACTCAAATTCAAATCTCGGCTACGAGATCTCGGGACAAGATCTCGTTGTGGAGATCTGAATCTGAGCATGCGCCGCTTCAAGCGGCCATCTTTCAGGAGGCCTCCGCGTCACAGCAACAGAGCTGCGGGGGGCTTTCGGGCTTTGACGAAATGCCGGCGGAGCCCCCCACGCAGCACAGAGCCCCGCTGCTGCCACACTACAGAGCCCCGACACCACCGCACCACAGAGCACAGGAGACTGCATTGGGACCACCGCCACGGGACCGCTGCCACAGTATTTGTAAGTATATTGCCACCCCACAGAGCACAGCCACCCCACAGAGCACCAACACTGCACCAGCCTGGACCACCGAACGACCCCTGCGACCACTCCTCTACCTGTGCTGATCTCTTCGCTGGTAAG
This sequence comes from Oophaga pumilio, assembly GCA_009801035.1. Taxonomy (NCBI): domain Eukaryota; kingdom Metazoa; phylum Chordata; class Amphibia; order Anura; family Dendrobatidae; genus Oophaga; species Oophaga pumilio. Next base: position 246,484 of record VIAB01000720.1, read on the forward strand.
CTGAATTCGGACTGTAAGACGGACCCCCATTTGACACTTTTTTTTTCCCTATTTTCCTTCTGAAAATTTGGGGTGCGTCTTATGGTCCGGTGCGTCTTATAGTCCGAAAAATATGGTAAATGTGGAATCGCTGTGATCGTACTGACTCGAAGAATAAAGCTGTCATATCAATTTTACCATACGGTGAACAGCAAAAAAAAAAAAAAAAATTCCTTAATTGCTGCTTTTTGTTCATTCTGCCTCCCAAAAATCAGAATAGAAAGCGATCAAAATATTTTATGTGCACGACAATGCTGCCAATAAAAACGTCAACTCGTCCTGCAAAAAACCCTCACATGATTGTCAGCAGAAATATAGAAAAATGATAGCTCTCAAAATATGTAATTATTCATTCTTCACTGCCCAGTTGTATAAAATTCTATGAGGCACATGTGGTGTCAACATGCTCACTGCACCCCTAGATGAATTCATTGGTGAGGGTGTAGTTTGTAAAATAAGGTCACTTATGGAGGGGTTCTGCCAATGTGACATGGCACCCTCAAAATATTCCAGCAAAATGTGAACCCCAATATGGCGCTTCTTCCCTTCTTAGCTTTGCACTGTGCCTGAAAAGTAGTTTTTGACCACATGCATACACATTGCATAACAAATTGTACTGTTCATTATCTTCTATTATCCCTTTTGAAATTCTGTGAATCTCCTGAAGGTTACAAATGCTCACTACACCACTAGGTGAATTCCTCAGGCGCTGTAGTTTCCAAAATGTGGTAACTTGTGGGGGATTTCCACTGTTTAGGCACATCAAACGCAACATGGCATCTGCTAAACGGTTCAAGCCAATTTTACACTGCAAAAGTCAAATGGTGCTCTTTCCCTTCCGAGCCCTGCCGTGCCTCCAAATAGTATTTTTCGACCGCATATGGGGTATTTATGTATTTGGGATAAATTGCACAATAAATTATGCGATTCATTTTCTCCTGTTATCTTTGTAAAAATGCGACATTTGGGGCTAAATCAGCATTTTTCTGGGAAAAAGTAAAATTTTCATTTTTACCTTCCACATTTGCTTTAATTCATGTGAAGCACCTGAAGGGTTAGTAAACTTATTGAACGTGGTTTTGAGTATTTTGAGGGATGTAGTTTTTAAAATGGTGTCACTTTTTGGTATTTTCTGTCAATTAGACCCATCAATGTCACATTCCATGTGATATGGTCGCTTTTTTAAAAAAAAAATTGTACATTTTGTTGCGAAATTGCTGATAAACTTTTAACCCTTCTAACGTCCTAACAAAAATAAATTGTCTCAAGAATGCTGATGTAAAGTAGACATATGGTAAATGTTAATAACTATTTTGAGTTATATAATTATCTGTTTTAGGGTATGTGCACATCTTGCGGATCCGCAGCGGATTTTCCGCTGCAGATTCGCCTCAGAACTGCAAGTGATGTACAGTACCATTATATTTAATGGAAATCAAAAAACGCAGTACACGTGCTGCGGATTTTTCCGCTCTGATTTGGTGCGGATTTAAATCCACAGTATGTCACTTCTTTTGTGCAGTTCCGCAACGTTTTGAGACCTGCTCTTTATAGGAATCCACAGGTCTCAAAACGCAGGGGAAATCCGCACCAAAACCGCGGGAAATCCGCAGGTAAAACGCAGGTTATTTTACCTGCGGATTTAGCAAAATCTGCGCAGAAAATTCCACAGCAGATTCTGCAACGTGTGCACATACCCTTAAGTGCATAAAATTTAGGTTTGAAAATATGGGCCTAAATTTTACCACTAACCTGAAGTACAATGTGTCGTAAAAAAAAATATATACTCAGAATCACTGGGATACGTTGAAGTGTTCCAGAGTTGTTAACACATAAAGTGGCACTGGTCAGAATTGTAAAATTTGGTCTGGTCATGTAAGGCCTCTTTCACACTTCAGTCATGCGACGTCAGTCAAAATCCGTCAAAATGTGAAAAAAACGGATCCGCCATTTTTTTTTTTGGCGGATCCGTTTTTTTCCCATTGACTTGCATTAGTGACGGATTTTGACGGATGGTCGTCCGTTAGGTCCGTTTTTTGACGGATCCGCCAAAAAATTGGCGTCCGTCATTTTAGAAAAGCGTCCAATGCAACGTTTTTTTGCTCCGCCAAAATGGCGGACTACGGCGGGTCCGCCGCATACGCCATTTTGTATAATGGCCGCCTATGGGCGGCGGATCCGCTGGCATCCGTTTTTGACGGAATCCGCCCGTTGATCCGTCGCCTCCATAGAAAACCATTGAAAATGCACACAACACTGTCCGGGGTCTCTCTCTCTCTCTCCTTACATTTCCGGAACGAAAAATTCATCATTTCCGGGTGAAATCTTCTTGGCGGATCCGTCAGAAAACTGACCAGTTTTACATCCGTTTTTACCCTTTTCTGACGAATCCACCATTGTCACACTTGGGCGGACGTCACACAACGGAAGTGTGAAAGAGGCCTAAGTGAAACCAGACTCATGGGTGAAGGGATTAAGTTTTTTTCTATTATGTGCAAAGAGCCTTGGACTAGAACATTGGCATTTTTGTTGACGTGTGGAAGGGAAGTTGAATGGATCTAGTATGGATATGCTGTCTGTGTTACGGTATGTTTTAAAGTGGTTGTACCAGTGTACAGGATAGGTGTAAAATTTGACTGTAACAAGTAGAATTCTAACAATGTGTAATGTTCTAAATGTTGGGATTCTGCTCACTCCTGGCGCTCCTATGCGATTTGCATATTTGCGATCACGTGTCAACCGTTTCTTCATTCTCTTCTCTCAATGGTCTTGGCACGTGATCATAAGTATGCAAATTGCAAATGAATGGTCATATGATGAGCTTGTAAAATAGGGGAATCCTATTCCTAACAGTGAGTACATTGTTGAGATTCAGCAGGTTGCTTTCCCTCGCATGTTTTGTACAAGTCCCCGACAACCTCTCTAATTGGTAGAACAGAAATTAATGGATATGGACACTTTCAGGTAATTTTTTTTTTGGGGGGGTCACTGAAAATCATTTTTGCTCTCGAGTTTGGGTGTATATGTGTGTATGTATGTGTATAAAATACATATATAATTTTTTTTAACCATTTGGCTTTTGAAACCTCTGGTTCTCTGAGCATAGCAGGCTGCAGACTGAGTTCCTGTGAATCTGTCAGGTATCTGAATCCTTTAAAATTCTGGCCAGTATAATACATCACTTTTTCTACCCGTGTCTAGACTTGAGGTATAATGTATAGGACCTTCTCTTGGCGTTTACGGCTTCAATTGGAAGAATCCTATACATTTACCCTGCTGTTACCCAAGAGCATAAAGTCATGATGTTCTTATGTCTGTACAAGAAGAAAAAGCAAACTAGATTTACTAGATAGCTACAGGTATAAACACGATTTTACAGACTTCTATCATAAAAAAGTATATTGTATATTCTAGATCCTTGAAGGAATAGTTGCTTCCTTTTGACTGAAAAAATAGATATAAACTCTCTTAGGCTAGATTTAGACATCGTAGATTTGCTGGATAAATTTCTGCAACTGAAAATCTGTTCAGATCTGCTGAGTGTGGCTGTCTCTACAGCCCGCACTTATATTTCTGCACATCCCATTCAAATTAGTGGAACAGTCAATGACGTTTCTACAATATGCCTGTGAGTATACTCTTGCCACCTTTTTAATATGTTACATTCAACAGTTTGATGACTGATCCTGCCTGAAATAAAAAAACTGCCATATTTACTAATGCAAGTTAGAAAACTGATTTACTTATAGGATGATAAAACAGGAAAAATAGGAGTTTAAAGCTAAAATACAATAAACTTGTTGTTTTGCAAATTAAAAAAAAAAACAAGGAACATGTACAAGGACAGACACCAGTTCTTCTAGCAACCAAACAAGGCATAGTTAAGATGCATACAATTTTTAGTACAAAAAATTATAGTGTGAACATGTACCATAGTAAGGTGCATAACAATTTACTTAAAAGTAAAAAACGATCAGGTGTGAATGCGCACCAATTGAGTATATCTGAACAACCAAATTTAAATGGACCTAAAATGCCCCAGTATATAAATGCATGGTAGAAAGGAGGAATAATGAGCCTCAACATACAAAAGAAAAAATGGCCACAACAATCAAAAAGCCATCAAGTTTACCAGAAATACTGCATGTCAAACACAAATAGGATGCAGCAGACCCCCTTGATATAGGCGGAAGCAGCAGAGGTGCAATACTGATGAAACAACCACTCACAATCTACCAGTTCATGGAGGTGGTGGCTGCCTAGTATTAGAAATGCACACGGATAGCTTGTATGGGGCCGCTGGTCACACAGTGTCTGGGATACAGCCTATTAGTGATGCCCTTATTATTAAATTATTTGTGGTGCCCAGCACTATATAAGTGCACCCCATAAGGACATGCATCCTAGTTGACAAGTCCAACATTGATGGGCCTGGCTGCATCCTGCATAGAAATAAAATGTGCAGTAAAAGATATATAATATGAAGTATTGGTCGATATTTTGGCCAAAATACACAAGCTCGAGACTCACGTCAAGGGTCCTCATTTCCTGCTAAAATCAACATTAAAAACAGCTGCTGATTTTTGAATTTCTGTCGTTTTGATTTTACTGTGCATGGCCTGCTATAGAGGTGCTGTCAAAAAGTTCAGTGTGCCATTTATAGTATCCTAAATACAGTGAATGAAGTCACCAGCAAGGAATAGCAACGGAACGATGGTTAGATCTCTCTTGATCTGTGACCTAGTCTAGTCTTTTATTTGAATGCAAATATCTCACTTGTCATGAACAACTTTTCAATTACAGAACCCAGCAGCATCCAAAATTTCTACTGTATGGCCACCGTTATTTCTAGATGGGTAGTGGACAACCACTATATGGGAAGTCCAGAATCGGGTACTGTAGTTGGTAACTTTTCGGTTGAGTTACATGTGGAGTGCGTGATATTCATATCCTTGTTTTTCAAACTAAATATTTAAGTCCTCTGGCTTCATGACTTTCATGTCTTTTATTTTCCCCTAGAGTGTTTTGATCTTATGAATATAGAGCACCTTCATTACACAGTCATTTATTGTTCTTTGTTTGCTTTAGGTGGGACCTTCAGAAGAGGCAGCTCTTATTCTTCACCGGAAAGGATTTGACTGCAAGTTTGCAAATAAAGACCTCGGGCTATACTGTTCTACATCTCAGGGAAAGGTATGGTAATAACCAAATGAGAATGAGCATTTTATTTTTATTTCACACAAACATATGTTGGGTGTATTGTTGTCATGTGAGTACTCCAGCTGTTGCAGAACTTTGACTGATGCCTGTACGTATGGATGGGCACAGTATTTACAGTATGGTAGATACAAATGAGCTAATAATCTGCCGCCTACCCAAATCTTGAGATGTTTCTTGGGCTTCTGCTTTTAAGAAGTTGTCATCCGACAGACTTATTTATGCTCCTTCCTACCTGGGGTACTGCACAGAACAGTTTTAGATGCTGATGGGTCTAAAAGGAACATTCTGTTACAATCTGGAACAGCAACAATAAATAACTCTGATTTAAAGTCTGGAATATGTAAAAGTAACCTGAGAAACACCTAAAGATATTTCTGCACACATGAATAAATTAAAATCTGTTGGTAAAACAAATGCCTACAGAATATTTTATTTTTGCACTGTGTAGGAGCCTTTATAGTGCCAAAACACTACTACTAACAATTTAAGTATAAATGCTACATATTTGCTATGTAATTCATACTTTGATGTGATGTAAAAAATATTACATTCCGGTCGTCAGTTTGAATGTTCGGACCCAGTGGTTTAGGCCAGTCTCTCTTTAGGTATACTAAAACTATAACAGATTATTCATGTATTCATTTTTGATAAATGTATTTTAGGGTTTTCTTTTTCTTTATTTTTGAAAGTTTGGGATTAAATGATTCATGCACAAGTGGAACATTCATAACACTCCTAATAACAGTGTGTCACGTGTGTAAGGCTAGGTTCATATTAGCGTTTGTGTGCGCAGCGTATCATCTGCATGCGCAAACGCATGTTAACGCAGCGTTTTTTATCTGCATCAGCTTACACATGACGCAAAAAAAAAGCTGCGTGTGCATGCATTTTGGCATATATTTGCGTTATTTATGTGCATGCGTTCAATATTTCCTGAAATGAAAAAACTGATGCAACGGATCCGTTTTTTGGCTGGATCCGACCTGAACTTTTGAACCCAGAAAAAGAGGGTTTTGGATGTCCGGAGACAGTGGAAAATGTAGTAGTAGTAGTAGTCCCTGATTTCCAGAATCCGGATCAGACTTTTGTCGGATTGCACAAAAGTCTGATCCGGTTCCATTGACTTTTATTATTTCCGGCCGCCTGATGCGCCGCTTCTGCACTATCAGGCGGCTCCGGCAAAAAAAAAAAAAAACGTTGCATGCACCGTTTTGTCCGGCCGCCGGAATGTACATTTCCGCAGGATCTGGACAAAAACGGATACTGCGCAATGACATCAGGCATGATCCGGCGCTAATGAAAGTCAATGGTAAAAAAAACACATCCGGTACCGGATCCGTTTTGTAACAACACGCCAGATCATGCCTGAAGTCAAAAAACGGATGTGTGAAAGAGGCCTTAAAGATATGTACGCATGACGCATGCGGATCAAACGCTGCGCACAGATACGCAAATGTGAAACCAGCCTAAGACCGTGACGAGCACGGTTGGCTCGTTTGTGATTTCCAGCTATACATATAGTGTGGCATCCCTTGCTCAGGACCACCTTTATTAGGCAAAGCAAAGAACTTGCTAGAAAAGATTGAACTCTTTTAAAATACAGTTATAAAATGTTTGGGAGACCACTAATTTATGCAGTGAGGACAACTAATTTACAGCGGAGTTTAGCTCCTGGGCCAATTGTATGAGCTGTTTTTTTTATCTGGTTACAGATTAGGATAATTTAACTACGGAAAAATAACAGGTATTCACCAGAGATAAACATATCTAATCTATTATAGTAGTCAAGATGTTAAAGATTCCCCTTCCTTGTAATGTCAGCTGAGCTCACCAGTTTGGTCGGAGCTGTTAGCCATTTAATTTTTGTATGGTGGACCGTTCTTTCAGAATTGCATCATTGGGCGCCGAGCATCTTGGCTTTTTCTGTTGAGGAGAAGGTGTCTTGGAGATTGGACATCCCTTGATGAAAACTTCCAATATGTCTCTAATATTAGAATAGATTAAATGCTGCAGTGCTGATCCTGCAATCACTCTGATCAAATGGAGAAGAAAATAAAGTAAATTCTGTATATGTATATATAATGCACCAGTTGATAAACAATTTGTATTTATTTAATTTTTCATTTACAGATGCAAGTTCATGGACTATTTGATGGATTTAGAGTTGAAAGTCTAAAATCATCCACATTATCCTTAATGCACCTCCTTTCAGGCGCTCAGAACTTAAGTACAATCAACATGAGCCCCATGGACATTAGCACATTTCGTATAAAACTGAGGTGAACGTCACACTAGACAACTACAGCTCCTGTGTTTTACATGCAATAAAGAAGCACATTGTTGTACCAACTTCTGGATACTGTGAGGATTTACGTCCAGCATTCTCCATTGACAACACCTCCAATGGAAGCCATGCTCGTTCATCTTTCATAAAGTAGAATTTGAGTAAAGCATAATTTCTGTATTCTCAGGTTTAATGGATCAATAATTTACTTTCTTGTCTAATTTGTGAATCCACTACTGCAACTGAAGAAAAATGCTTTACAAAATGTGTTCCTCATGAAGCTCTTGATTTGCAGCTGGTGCCAAATACCCATGACAATTGACAAGTTGAGGAGCCTATGTAAGATGAAAGGTGGAAGTGATCTGGAACGTATAGCGACCATGACTGTCCCTATTGATTGCCGAGAGTTGCCACTCATTTTCGCTTTCCTTTATTATTATACCTTCAAGTAGGACTCAGACTGACTCTTTTATATATAAATAGCTAGAATTATCTAAATGAAAGAAAACTGATCATTAAAGTACGTTTCAATATGATGTGTAATATAAGGGGGAAATTTATATTCTATCGTAGAAAGGTAGAAGGCAAAAAAAAAGTTTGATTTTGATTTCTTTTTCTGGATTTGTTATAACTGCTGCTATGTAGTTTGTAGACATTTGGTCAGTGACCAAAGCTCGCTATGTGATTAAGATTACTGTTGACTGGATGCAGTTTTGTCCCCTGACCCCTTAACATGCACATTTATATTAGTGACTCACATATTATATTTCAGCTTTCACAGTTGAATAAGAAACTGTCAAACACTTGGTGCCATTTATCTCGTTGTTTGAACCCCACCCAAAACTCAAAATGACAGATTCACTTTAAAGCGAACTTGTCAGCTTTTTCTAAGTAAACTACAGGAATTGTCATGTTGGCGTTGTTACACTGATTAAAATGATGTCTAGGGTGAAGAAAACACTCTTGTCGTTCTTGTGTAATCAGTGTTAGACGTTTTGAGTTAATGAGATGCCCACAGGCCCGCCCAAAAGCACAAACATGTTCCTCATCCTAGAGACAGAGAGAGAGACAGACACTGCTTCGGGGCAGGCCTGTGGGCAGGTCTCTTCTTGGTTTCTCTTGCCTAGAGCACCAAGATAAGACTCTGTCTACAGTCCCGTGCTGGAGCACAAGCATCTCATTAACTCATAACTTCTAACACTGATTACACAAGACGGATTTCTTCACCCCAGGTATCGTTTTAATCAGTGTAACGATGCCAACATGACAATGCCTGTAGTTTACTAAGCAAAATTCTGCTTAGGTTAAGTTTAGGTTGATTATCATGGCTTAGACTAAACAGTCTAGCTGCTGTACTTCGATGTGTGTCAAGAATCCTTCCTATTATTTTCAATTGAATACGTTCAATATTTTGATCATGTAATTTTACTGATGCATATGTTTAACATCCAGCTTACGTAATTTCCCTTTACGTTTCGTTGAGTTGGTTAACTGTTCAGAGAGATTTTTTTCTATTGTCAGTTTTGCATTATGTGCAATTATTCCATTGCTTTTTAACGTGGAAGTGATTCAGAGAATCACAGAATCCAGATGTCTTCTTTCTAAATGAACATATTGAAGCGAAAATATGTGCCTTATATTTTTACACTTCTTAAACTTTTTATGGACTATTGCATTGTTTTTGAGGGGTTGGTTTCTATTTGAACTGAATTCTTTACTTTTTGTTTGGCATAATCCTCATTCGCCAGCAATGCTCTGAAGAGTCTGTAGACTGAATGTGTGCCTGTGTTACCATGAACTCTGTGATTTGCTGAATGTACAAATACCTTACGGATACAGACAAATCTCACTTTTTTCAGAATTCACAGCTACCAATTGTTAAGCCAAGAAACATCCTTCTGCAAATCACTTGCTGACCTTCTGAAACATGATCAAATGTCATCTAGGGCGGGTTAAAGGAATTTGTTTTGTTCTTTCTGTTTTGAAACCAAAAATTTGTGGCATGCGTTGCACAAAGCATGACGGTATATTTAATTTCTTAAACCCAAGCAAATTATATCCTGTTATTGTGTCCCACAATTGCACTTTTTTTTCTTTTGAGGTGGGTCATGCTGTGATTAATAGTATCTTATTTAATGCAGCACCATGAAGTGTTTTGTAATTTTGAGGCTTTGTCCATATTAGTGTATAGAGTCCACGGCATATGACTGATCCATCATGATTTTTAATGGATCGCATTAATTGCTGAGCTAGTCCAGCCAATAATAATGGGAATCCCAATTAACTCATTATAAATCTCTTTTCGGTGTATGATTTGTTGGTTTTGCACGTTTTTGTTTTTTAAACCAAAAGCCTCTTTTTCATAGCATGCTTGTATATTTCATTTTATAACACTCCCATTCCAAGGGGAATTGGAGTCCAAAATCATAAGTTGTGTTGGTGAGTGATTTGGTAGATTAAGTTGGAGCACGTTTTACTTTAAAAAAAAAAAATTTTAATTTGCTGATTTATCACTCATCACTATTCTGTGCCAATAAATGCCTCAAACACTATTTGTACTATGAGTTAATGTGCTCCGGGAAAATAATATTTCTCCTTGTACCAGTATTCCATCGGGTGTGCTGAAAACAAATCCTTTCTTGACTTGTTTGCTCCAAGGTGTTTTATTTTTTATTTTTTTGTCATATCGAGATGAAACACATTCGAGTCTTAAAGACTCCAGAGATGTCAGAATTGCTTTTCAAGTTGGATTTGCATTCAACATAAAGTCCTCAAATATTAAATTCCCAGCCTCAGATTTGTGTAATAGTATACTTGTGGATATTTCAGTTAATTCAGTTTTACGCGTTTTGAATGAGAGTTGCTGCTTTATTGACCTCTGTTTTCTGTTACTCAAGCTTGATGTGAACCTGAGATATAAGGGTGACATAGCTGTATTGTGGGATGCCCAATAATTCTAGATAATTTCACCCTATATAATGGATTATATAATATTGACGTGCCCACAAAATTTTTGCTTCCATGCGGGTCAACATATGGTGAGGGTGATGCAATTTATCTTCAGTCTTGTCTGTGGAGAACTCAATTTGTATCTTCGAAAGATAATTGTATAGAGAAAATACCAAGTATTAATGGGTTGATAGAAATTGGAGCGCTGCTCATCCCCATAGTGTATTAAAAACATGATTGATCAAAATACCGAAATGTGATTTATCTTCTGTTTTTTTTTTTTTTGTTTTGTTTTTTTTTACTAAAAAACAATCCAGTTCTCTTTTGGCATTTTGTCTCCCACAAAGTATTAAGAATGTTTTGTTTTCTTAAAAGAATCTACCAATAATTTGATCTCATGCTGTATTATCAGATTGTATAATTTCTGTCTTCATTTATTGAAATTGAATTAATTAAAAACTTTTGATATTTTCTCTAATGATTTTTACATGTGAAATATTAAATGACCTTTTAATAAACTGTGTTTTTATTGATGTATATACAACAGTCAAAAATTGTGTTTCTAATGTCTCTTGTATTTAACCCCTTCACCACGAAGCCTGTTTTCACCTTCCTGACCTGGCCAAATTTTACAATTCTGACCAGTGTCCCTTTATGTGGTAAAAACTCGAACGCTTCAACGGATCCCAGTGATTCAGATTTTCTCGGGACGCATTCTACTTTGTGATAGTGGTAAAATTTGTTCGATATGACTTGCTTTCATTTGTAAAAATATTGGAAATTTGGCTAAAATTTGGAAAGTTTTGCAATTTTCAAACATAACTTTATTTAAAAACATAAAAATTGTCAGACAAAATAGTTAATAAATAACATTTTCCCACATGTCTACTTTACATCACAATTTTCAAAACCGAATTTTTTTTTGTTAGTAAGTTATAAGGGTTAAACGTTGACCAGTGATTTCCCATTTTTCCAACAAAAAAACATTTTTTTTTAGGGACCACATCACATTTGAAGTGACTTTGAGGGGCTTATATGACTTAAAGTACCCAAAAGTGACACCATTCTAAAAGCTGCCCCCTCAAGGTGTTCAAAACCACATTCAAGAAGTTTATTAACCCTTCAAGTGCTTCAGAGGAATAAATGAAATGTGGAAGGAGAAAAATGAAAAAATTTTCACAAAATTTTACTTTAGACCCAATTTTTATTTAATTTTTGAAAGGGTAACAGGAAAAAATGGATCGTAAAATTTGTTGTGCAATTTCTCCTGAGTACGTCCATACCCTATATGTGGTGGGAAACTAGTGTTTTGGTGCATGGGAAGGCGCGCCATTTGACTTTTTGACTGCAAAATTTGGTGGAATCATTAGCGGACGCCATATCATTTTTGGAGAGCCCCTTATGTGCATAAACAGTGGAAACCCCCCAAAAGAAATTAGTTCTGGGCGGTAAGCACATCCGACGCCGAAGACAAAGTGGAGGGAGTCTGGGAGAAGGGGGCAGGCACAGCTACACAGGTAGACTGCGCGGGCGCCAGATTTCCTGACCCGCAGTGTGAATACATAACACACTGCGGGAAATGATCAGGGGAAAGGCAACGACGCTGGAGTCTTTTGACAGTTCCCGGGCAGCGCGCACTGCGCATGCCCGGGGACTGATACAAGAGCGCATACGCCGGACACAAACGAAAGAAAACAAAAAAAAAAAAGCCAGGAGGACGTGCGTTGACGCTGAAGGGCCTTGGACAGCTGGGGGGAGGATGCGTCACTGGAAGAGGACACGCCTCTTAGACCCATCCAAGGTATGGGAACCTATTTATAAACTGAATATTTCAGCGTTGCAGGGGCACAGAAGTAAAAAAGCAACCTTCACAGACTGCTGCATTAGTGCTGCTGAAGGTGGGTCTTTTACTTCAAAACGGCCAGGGGGGTGACAAGTTCCCTTTAAATTTCTGCTGGTAATTGCAAAAAGTCTTGCAAATAAAATGAATGGGAGACCCTTATATTGACCACAGATGATGATTCTGTGGGCATTACAGAAACCTGGCTTGACAAGTCATATCGTTCCTCAGGAGGCTCTAGGAAAATATGGCATCAGAATATGAAATTCTCACCAGATGTCAGTAACAACCCATTCAATCCTCATGCAAAAAAAAATCAAACCATAGATATTAATAATTAAGTTATGTGTAATATTGAGAAATTACACTGGGATAAAGTATTGAACGCACTTACTGAAATTTATTTATTCAAACAAATTAAAAAGGCAGCAAACGGTAATAGGGTTCTTATTTTGGGGGATTTCTACCATCCAGACATCCAATGTGACATAAAATCTTCTGGTTGTGCTAAAAGCTGCAAGGTCTTATCTGCAATTGAAGACAATTACCATTCTCAGTTTATAGATGAACCAACCAGGGCAGTTAATCTGCTGGATCTGGTTCTGTCAAATAGACCAGATACAGTTTCATATCTACAGGTCAGGGAACATTCAAAAGTGAAATTCAAAAACCTGGAACCATACGAAAGCTGATTTCAACAAATTAAGAGAAGAGCTTAATCCTGTAAACTGGGACCATGTCATGGTAACTGGGGATACTGAACATAAATGGGGCATGTTTAAGAGACTTTCTCTCATGGTGTGAGCATTGATCTCACAGCTGGGTCCCTGAACTACAGTGACCTCAATGAGATCACCACTCGCACCATGAGAGTCTCACGGTGCAGTACTAAACTCAATGAGTCACCGCAGTTCAGGAGACCGGCTGGGAACGCAGCCTCAGTGACCTGCGGTAACCTCGATGATGTTGCCTCTAGTCAATGACGCTGCGCTCGCAGCATCTTTTTCTCCAGTGGTTTTCAGCCTCGACGGTCGCATCTTGCCAGCGTCCAGGTTGAAAACCATTTATGGATTACAGCATGGGACAGATTGTTGGACAGGGGAGAGACATGGTTGTTTTTCTCTTTGCTATGACAGCACCCACTGAGAGAGGGGATCTGCCCCTAGGAACAGGAAACCTACAAAGAGATAAAAGGGGCGCCCCCCCTCGCTCCTCAGTTGGTTTCCTGTTCCTAGGAGAGGAACATATGGAGAAGAGGATTCCCGGGCGGGATGCCGCCTGTGCGGTTTCTGAGGGAGCGGCAGGGGCTCCCGCGCCGGATGTAGCGTCGGGGGAGTCCTGGTACAGCTCCCCCCTCGTCTGATATAATCACCTGGGCTTACCAGGGGAGAGCGCAGGGGGAACAGATGGTATGAGAAGCGAAGAGGATCCAGGGGGCGATGCGAGGCCAGGAGCAAGGCTGCTCAGGCTCGCATATGGCGAGCGATGGCAGAGACGCAGACCGCGGCTGCCCTACCTTCATAAAACCTGGGAGCCACGAGGTGTACTGAACCACCGATGCAAGCCGCCGCCTCTCCGGCAATGAGGGGCGAGACAGGAGATTCTCCGGTGGCATAGCGCGGTCGGGAGCGAGTGCAGTCATCCAGCAGAGCGGTCCCGGAAGTCTTTGCTAACACTTCCAGGGACACCATAGAGGAGCGCTGTGGTATAGAGCGGCACGCAGCAGCACTGGGGAGCAGAACACGGAAGTGAAAGCAGCACTTCTGGGTCAAGAAAAAAAAAAGGGGAAGCTGCATAAAAGCACCGGCCACGGCCAGTGGCATACCGGTGCGCAGCAATGTCATCCCCAAGTGACCCTGTTTCGTGCCCACCTGAGGAGCTGGTGGTGCCACGTCGCAGCAGCTGCAGGAAAAGTGGTAGTGGACACTCTAAGCAGAGTGGTTCCACAAACAGGACTTGAGGAAAATCAACTCGCTCCACGCCACAGCCAGACCCTTCGTCCCAAAGCCAGTACCAAGCTGATAGAGCTTCACTGGGTGAGTTATTGATCATACCTGTCAAGCTGATGGCCCCCCCCTCTTTTCTCTGTCCTTAGGCCAAAAAGACGGAAAAATCCAAACACAAGGAATGTGCCCTATGCTCCCAGCCCCTGCCGGACACTTATCCTAAAAGATTGTGTCCAACTTGTATTGGCCATACACTTCAGGAGGAAAGTTCTATAAGAACTGAGGACATCCGTCTAATGATTAGGGAAGAACTACAAGCCCTAGGGGGTGCTCGTAGCATCACGTGAAGAAAGTCCTTTAGAGAACTCACCCCTCTCAGGGCCGAATCCTCTTCAGACAGTGGAGAACTTAATTAACAGGCCTCACATGAATCATTTTCCTCAGAGGAAGAAGAACACACGTGTTTCCCAACCGATAGTATTAGTAACTTGATCAAATCGGTGCGGAACACAATGGGGTTATCAGACACAAAGGACCCCAAAACTCCCCAAGAAATTATGTTTGCGGGTCTCTCCCAGTGAAAGGGTCGAGTATTTCTGATAATCCCGGCCATAAAGGACTTAGTGATAAAGGAGTGGGAAAAGCAGGGGCAGAAAGGCTTTATGCCCACAGCATCCAAAAGGCCGTATCCCTTCAATGATGAGGATCTGGCCTCCTGGGCGAAAGCGCCCAAAGTAGATGCGGCCGTTGCCTCAACTTCCCCCTGGTCCTCCTTACCAGTAGAAGACACTGGAATTCTATCAGTTCCCCTAGATTGAAAGCAGAAGCGCTTCTCAAGAGGTCCTGGGAGTTGTGTATAGGGGCTTTCAAACCGGCAATATCGGCCACGTGTACTGGCAGGTCCATGTTAATATGGTTAGACCAGCTGGAGGAGAATATAAAAAATGGCCTATCCAGAGATAATCTACGTTCCTCCATCCCTCTAATCAGAGGCGCAGCAGCCTTTTTATCAGACGCTTCAGTGGACTCTCCGCCTAGCGGCAAGAACGGCGGGACTAAACAATGCAGCCCAAAGGGTGTTATGGTTGAAAGGATGGAAAGGGGACACAGTATTAGATGACATCCTAACCAAAGCAGGGGAAAGAAAGAAAAAGGCTTCCCTAATCCATACGTTCCGTCCTACAGGAGGGCATTCAGGTAGCCATCGTTCGGCAGGAAAAAAGCAAAAGGGAAACTTGTTCGGTAGACGTCCCTTCAAGTCGGGAGATAAATTCCTGTAGCTCCAACCTACCGGTGGGTGGCAGATTATTACACTTCTGCGATCACTGGAGAGCGATTACAGCTAACCCCTGGGCCATTGACATCGTAACATCGGGCCTAGCATTAGAGTTTGTCCGGAATCCTCCGGACTCCTTTCTATTGACTTTTCTCTAAAGTCCTGGGCTCAGCAAGAGGCGTTAGAGTTAGAAATTAAAGGTCTGTTGTCCAAAAAAGTATTAGTGGAGGTTCCAGTAGATCAAAAAGGGAAAGGCTTCTACTCCCCCTCGTTTTTGGTATCCAAGCCAGATGGTTCATTTAGAACCATAGTTAATTTAAAAAAGCTGAATACCTTTTTGAGATCCCGGACCTTTTAAATGGAATCTATACGATCAGTCATAAAACTTTTATTTCCCAGATGCTACATGGTGGTCGTGGATCTCAAAGATGCGTATTACCATCTGCCGATACATATCTTGCATCAACGCTTTCTCCGAGTGGCGGTCACATTAGAGGGCCAGGTCCGTCATCTTCAGTTCGCGGCAATGCCTTTCGGACTATCTATGGCACCCTGGCACTCAGGAGTTGAGCGAGCAGCTGCATAGAACTACATGCAGCCACGCACTCTACTCCCGAGTGCTGGCGCCAGAGCTGGGATTTCACATGCGAGTGTTGATGACTTGGTCGCATGTGTGATCCCGGCCTCAGACGTAAAGAGAGCCGTCTTGACATATTTAGACAGAACTAGACCCTGGAGGCAAAGCAGGGCTCTCTTTGTGTCTTTTCAGGGCAGCAGGAAGGGGTCAAGAATCACGAAAGCCACGCTGTCTCGGTGGATCAGAGACGCGATAGTACTGGCATATGTGGCAAAAGGGAAAGACCCACCGCAGGGCGTGAAAGCACATTCCACACGGGCCATATCTTCTTCCTGGGCTGAAAGAGCAGATGTCCTGATAAACCTTATATGTAAGGCCGCAACCTGGGCTTCACCTTCTACCTTCTATGACCACTATAGGCTAGACTTATCTTCCTTGGCGGATCTAGTCTTAGGTAGATCAGTCCTTGACATGGTGGTCCCTCCCAGGTGATTGTCTCTGAAAATGTCTCCGTGAGTGCTGTCGTGGCGAAGAGAAAAAAAACAGATTATTTACCGGTAATGATCTTTTATAGAGTCCATGACAGCACCCACTCACTTCTCTCCCTTACTTATAGTTACACACTGTGAATTCCGGTGGGTGAGGAGTTAATTGTATATATAATAGCTGTACATAGCTTAGGAGTGTAAATATGTATATATACTTTAAATGTATTACGGAGCAAATTAACTGAAACTTGTGTGTCAGTTCCTCTCATTCTCTGTAATCCAACTGAGGAGCGAGGGGGGCCGCCCCTTTTATCTCTCTGTAGGTTTCCTGTTCCTAGGGGCGGATCCCCTCTCTCAGTGGGTGCTGTCGTGGACTCTGAAAAAGCATTACCGGTAAGTAATCCGGTTTTTTTTGTTTGTTTTTTACATGACAAGAAGGGACTACAGAACAGAAGAAGAACTTGGGTATTCTGGTTACAAGTAAGCTGAGTAGCAGTACTCCATGTCAAGCAGCAGCCACAAAAACAAACAAGATTTTGGTGTGTATAAAAAGATAGACAAAATCCCGCGATCCCAACGTATTGTTACCCCTCTATAAATCACTTGTGTCGCCATATCTACAATATGGTATCCAGTTTTGGGCTCCACATTTCAAAAATAATAAAATAAGATATATTAACCCCTTACTGACATCGGGCGCAATAGTAGCAGAGCTATGGCAGCGTCTAGCCTCCCATGGAGGCTATTAAAGCATGCCAAAAGTTAAAGAAAAATAATTTTAAAAATGCAAAAAAAATATAAAATTTCAAATCGCCCCCCTTTCGCCCCATTCAAAATAAAAAAAATCAAACATACACATATTTGGTATCTCCGCGTTCAGACTCGCCCAATCAATAAAAAAAAGGGTTAGCCTGTTTGCTTAACGGTGTAGCT
Source organism: Oophaga pumilio (assembly GCA_009801035.1). Taxonomy (NCBI): domain Eukaryota; kingdom Metazoa; phylum Chordata; class Amphibia; order Anura; family Dendrobatidae; genus Oophaga; species Oophaga pumilio. The sequence goes on from VIAB01000720.1 coordinate 264,036, forward strand.
GGGAAAAAAATTAAAACGCCAGAATTACGTTTTTTTTGGTCACCGCGACATTGCATTAAAATGCAATAACGGGCAATCAAAAGAATGTATCTGCACCAAAATGGTATAATTAAAAACATCAGCTCAGCGCGCAAAAAATATGCCCTCACCCAACCCGAGATCTTGAAAAATGGAGACTCTACGGGTCTCGGAAAATGGGCAATTTTTTTTTTTTGGAAATTTTTTTCACCACTTAGATAAAAAAGAATCTAGACATGTTTGGTGTCAACGAACTCATAATGACCTGGAGAATCATAATGGCAGGTCAGTTTTAGCATTTAATGAACCTAGCAAAAAAGTCAAGTAAAAAGCAAGTGTGGGATTGCACATTTTTTGTAATTTCACCGCACTTGGAATTTTTTACCAGTTTTCTAGTACATGACATGGTAAAACCAATGCTGTCAATCAAAAGTACAACTCGTCCCGCAAAAAATAAGCCCTCACATGGCCATATTGACGGAAAAATAAAAAAGTTATGGCTCTGGGAAAAAGGAGAGCGAAAAATTAAAACGCAAAACCGAAAAACGCTCTGGTCATGAAGAGGATAAGATATTCAGAAGTATGTTAGTCCAAAGGCGGGAAACTATATTACTGCAAAGGATGAGAGATTGAAAAAGTTGTGCAAAGAAAAAAAAAAAGCAATCAGCTTACCCCACTCCAGAATGTGGATACCAATCCAACTCCCAGCACGGATCCAGGCAGAGCAACCAGACAGCACAGGAAAAAGGGGAATAGATCCAGCGTGAGTTGAAAAAGGTTAAAATTACTATTTATTGGTAACTTTAAAATGGAAAACCATTTTCCAGGAAATATCAAAGCAGATACAGCTCCATGCGGAGAGGTGACGCAGATCAACGCGTTTCGACGTGAGTCTTTGTCAAGATCTTGACAAAGACTCGCGTCGAAACGAGTTGATCTGCGTCACCTCTCCGCATGGAGCTGTATCTGCTTTGATTTTTCCTGGAAAATGGTTTTCCATTTTAAAGTTACCAATAAATAGTAATTTTAACCTTTTTCAACTCACGCTGGATCTATTGAAAAAGTTGGACTTGTTTAACTTAGAAAAAAGACTCCTCTGAGGAGATCTCATTTATATGTATAAATAGATGTCGTAAATATAAAGGACTGGCACATGACTTAATTCTTTCAAAGATCATACTAAGGACAAGGGGGCACTCATTATAGGTGGAAGAAAGGCTATTCCGGCAGCTAAATAGGAAATGGTTCTTCACAGAGCAGTCAGTATGTGGAATGCCTTACCACAAGCGGTAGTCATGGCAGACACAGTAACAGCCTTTAAAAAAGGGCTGGATGATTTCCTCAATACACATAACATTGGAGGTTAAAGTTAATTTAATGAAAAAATTTACAATTAGTGGAGAAATGTTGAACTTGACCTTGAATTATGTAAACCATTGATGTCCATAAATTAATTTGTGTAATAATGAGAAATGACACAGGGAAAAAGTACTAAACACTTGAAGAAAAAGAGATACAAAAAGCCATGGAAATTCATGACAATAGCTGAAATTTCTGTAATAAGAAAGCAATCCTGCCGCTTAGTGAAAAATATCAGCTGGTTCGACTGATGGCCTATAAAAAGGTGTCTCATTACCAAGATGCCACATAAGGAACATCTCATGATAGTTAAAACCAGTGAGCTGTCTCAAGACCTTTGCAACTTTATTGATGCAAAACATACTGATGGCAGTGGTCACAGAAGAGTACATCTGAAATATGCAGTTTCAGACTCACTGAGATAAGTTCATATGCAAATTGCCTCTTCAAACAAAGAGGACTTGTACTCTATAGCGCCACCTATTGGAAGTAGCGATCCTACAAGTCACAATCAACCCTTTAACGAGTCTTGTATTATGACTTAGGATAAAAGCCAAATCAGAATCTCCATTTGCAGACACGGTGTTTCGGACTGTTGGTCCTTGTCAGTGCAAAGTAGGAGAGATCTGATTTGGCTAGATGAGAGGCTCTGGGATATGTTCAGGCATTCCAGAGTAATCTAGTGACATATAATCAGATTTGAAAAATTTATCTCGGTACAGAAGGTGAAAGCTGGCTTCAGTGGAAAGGGGTTAAGCATATTATATTTTAATACACTTTTCTACAACAGATCATGACTTAAAGGGGTTGTCTGGTAAAAACTGATAAGTGTGCAGACACTCTGTGTGACTGCAAACTTATGAATCCCCCACCACATGAACTGTGCGCTGTGGAGATTCACAGGTTTCAGACCCGAGAACGGAAGATATGTATGAGTTATACATAATCCTCGGCCAGTGGGCGCGGCCTCGCCCTATACACTTGTATGGAGCTGAGTTCGCACCCCATTTATTGTGCGCATTGGGGTGATTCATAAATTTGCAGTCACACAGAGTGACAGCAGACAGATCGATTTTAACCGGACAACCCGTTTAATTTTGCCACGTAATGGACTGAAATGGTTAAAATTGTTCAATGTGGTCATTTTTTTTTCTATTTTACAGTACAGACCAAAAGTTTAGACACACCTCATTCAAAGATTTTTCTGTATTTTCATGACTATGAAAATTGTACATTCACACTGAAGGCATCAAAACTATGAATTAACACAACTGGAAATATATACTTAACAAAAAAGTGTGAAACAACAGAAAATGTCATATTCTAGGTTCTTCAAAGTAGCCACCTTTTGCTTTGATTACTGCTTTGCACACTCTTGGCATTCTCTTGATGAGCTTCAAGAGGTAATCACCGGAAATGGTCTTCCAACAGTCTTGAAGGAGTTCCCAGAGATGCTTAGCACTTGTTGGCCCTTTTGCCTTCACGCTGCGGTCCAGCTCACCCCAAACCATCTCGATTGGGTTCAGGTCTGGTGAGTGTGAAGGCCAGGTCATCTGGCGTAGCACCCCATCACACTCCTCGGTCAAATAGCCCTTAAACAGCCTGGAGGTGTGTTTGGGGTAATTTCCCTGTTGAAAAATAAATGATGGTCCAACTAAACGCAAACCGGATGGAATAGCATGCCGCTGCAAGATGCTGTGGAAGCCATGCTGGTTCAGTATGCCTTCAATTTTGAATAAATCCCCAACAGTGTCACCAGCAAAGCACCCCCACACCATCACACCTCCTCCTCCATGCTTCATGGTGGGAACCAGGCATGTAGAGTCCATCCGTTCACCTTTTCTGCGTCGCACAAAGACACGGTGGTCGGAACCAAAGATCTCAAATTTGGGCTCATCAGACCAAAGCACAGATTTCCACTGGTCTAATGTCCATTCCTTGTGTTCTTTAGCCCAAACAAGTCTGTTCTGCTTGTTGCCTGTCCTTAGCAGTGGTTTCCTAGCAGCTATTTTACCATGAAGGCCTGCTGCACAAAGTCTCCTTTTAACAGTTGTTGAAGAGATGTTTCTACTGCTGGAACTCTGTGTGGCATTGACCTGGTCTCTAATCTGAACTGCTGTTAACCTGTGATTTCTGAGGCTGGTGACTCAGATAAACTTATCCTCAGAAGCAGAGGTGACTCTTGGTCTTCCTTTCCTGGGGCTATTCTCATGTGAGCCAGTTTCTTTGTAGCGCTTGATGGCTTTTGCAACTGCACTTGGGGACACTTTCAAAGTTTTCCCAATTTTTCAGACTGACTGACCTTCATTTCTTAACGTAATGATGGCCACTCGTTTTTCTTTACTTAGCTGCTTTTTTCTTGCCATAATACAAATTCTAACAGTCTATTCAGTAGGACTATCAGCTCTGTATCCACCAGACTTCTGCACAGCACAACCCCATTTATAAGGCAAGAAATCCCACTTATTAAACCTGACAGGGCACACCTGTGAAGTGAAAACCATTTCCAGTGACTACCTCTTGAAGCTCATCAAGAGAATGCCAAGAGTGAGCAAAGCACATCCACCTTTTGTGTCTCCCCTTTTTCCTCATAGATTTTAAGCTTGCGAGCAGGGCCCTCATTCCTCTTGGTATCTACTTTGATCTGTGTTTATTGTTATGCTGTAATGTCTATTGTCTGTACAAGTCCCATCTATAATGTAAAGTGCTGCGGAATATGTTGGCGCTATAGAAATAAAATTATTATTATTAAAGCAGTAATCAAAGCAAAAGGTAGCTACTTTGAAGAACCTAGAATATAAGACATATTTTCAGTTGTTTCACACTTTTTTGTTAAGTATATAAATTCCACATGTGTTAATTCATAGTTTTGATGCCTTCAGTGTGAATGTACAATTTTCATAGTATGAAAATACAGAAAAATCTTTAAATGAGGTGTCCAAACTTTTTGTCTGTACTGTATATGGTGAGAATGTACTGTATTTAGTACTGTTTCCATCATTTTTTTTTTTTCATTTTTGCAGGCAATAAGTTGAAAATTTTGACGTGTGACTGTTTTGCTCCAACATTTGAGACTTTTTGGATTTTCTGCTGTTGTATTTTTTTCTTTTAAAGAAAGGTAAGTGGGAGTGGTGGAGCAAATATTGCACAACAGATTATTAGAATTTGTCAGAAATATACAGCTGTCATATATTTCAATTTTGTCAGGAATGAAGAGCTTAAGATGTTCCTAATTTATTTGGAAGTGTTCCTCTCAATAAATTTGTTAAATCTTACTCCAATGGACTTCTGTTTAAAACTGGTTTACAGTCATGGCCAAAAGTGTTGGCATCCTTGAAATACCAGAAAATTAAGTATTTTTCCCAGAAAATTAAAGGGAGAAGTTGACTCAGTCTTTGCATTGTGTGTCTGTGTGTGCCACATTTAAGCACGGAGAACAGACAGAGGATAAGAGAACTGTCTGAGGACTTGAGAACCAAAATTGTTGAAAAATATCAACAATCTCAGATACAAGTTCATCTCCAGAGATATTAATGTTCCTTTGTCCATGGTGCATAACATAATTAAGAAGTTTGCAACCTATGGCACTGTAGTTAATCTCACTGGACATAGAAGGCAAGGAAAGATCGATGAATGGTTGCAAAGCAGGATAGTCCAGATAGTGGATAAACAGCCTCAATCAGGTTCCAAAGAAATTCATGCAGGCTCCGGGTGCATCAGTGTCAGTACAAACTATCAGTCGATATTTGAATGAAATAAAACGCTATGACAGGAGAAGCCAACTGCTGACACATATACATAAAAAAAGCTAGACTGCAGTTTGCCAAATTGTATGTGAGAAAGCCAAAATCCTTCTGGGGAAGTGTCTTGTGGACAGATGTGACCAAGATTTACTGTTTACCAAAAATGGAATTGGGCCTACAAAGAAAAGAACACAATACCTACAGTCAAATATGTTGGAGGTTCAAAGATGTTTTCTCTTCGCCACGACAGCACCCACTGAGAGAGGTGATCCACCCCTAGGAACAGGAAACCTACAGAGATAAAAGGGGCGGCCCCCCTTGCTCCTCAGTTGGTTTCCTGTTCCTAGAAGAGGAAACTGTCGAGAGAAGAGGATGCCTGGGCTGGATTGCCACTTGCGCAATTTCTAAGAGAGCAGCAGGGGCTCCAGCGCCATACGCAGCATCGGGAGAGTTCAGGTTTAGCTCCCCCCTCGTCTGAGAGAAAACACCTGAGATGCCCTGGCTTGCGGGGGTGGCATGAGGAGGAGGCACAGATCCCCCGTGGCGGCACGAGGCCAGGAGCAATGCTGCTCTGGCTCGCATAACAGAGTGCGGTGCGATTACACTGGGGGCTGGATAAGGAGTGCAGCACCGTGGCTGCCCTTCCTGGCAGAGGAGCTGGGAGCCACGATGTATTCTGGCCCAGTTGTGGAGGGGGCCCGCCGCCTCTCTCTCCAGTGATGTAGGGGCGGGACTGGAGATTCCCCGGGCATGGGAGGCGCACAGCCGGGAGCACAGTGCCGGCGTGCGCGTGCAGACACCAGAGCGGTCCCTGGAAGAAGTAGTTAGACTTCCAGGTACACCAGAGCGAAGCGCCACGGCATAGAGCGGCCGCACAGGCGCAGGGAGGCACGGAACCCAGAAGTGAAGGCAGCACTTCCGGGTCGGCGGTCACACACACGGAGAAAAAAAAAATGGGGAAGCTGCATAAAAGCACCGACCATATTGCATACCGGTGTGCAGCAATGTTATCCCCAAGTGACCCTGTTTCGTGCCCACCCGAGGAGCTGGTGGTGCCACGTCGCAGCAGCAGGAAAAGTGGTTCCACGAACAGGACTGGAGGAAAATCAACTCGCTCCACGCCGCAGCCGGGCCCTTCACTGGGTGAGTTATTGATCACGCCTGTCATGCTGATGGCCCACCCTTTTTTTCTGTGTGTCCTTAGGCTAAAAAGACGGACAAATCCAAACATAAGAAATGTGCCCTATGCTCCCAGCCCCTTCCAGACACTTATCCTAAAAGATTGCGTCAGACTTGTATTGGCCATACACTTCAGGAGGAGAGTTCAGTAAGAACTGAGGACATCCACCTAATGATTAGGGAAGAACTACAGGCCCTAGGGGGTGCTAGTAGTATCACGGGAAGAAAGCCCTTCAGAGAGGTCACCCCACCCAGGGCCGGATCCTCTTCGGACAGCAGAGAACTTAATTCAGAGGCTTCACAACAATCTTTTTCCTCAGAGGAAGAAGAACACATGTGCTTTCCAACCGACAGTATTAATAACTTGGTCAAATCGGTGCGGAACACAATGGGGTTATCAGAGACTAAAGACCCCAAAACTCCCCAGGAAATTATGTTTTCAGGTCTCTCCCAGCAGAAGGGTTGAGCATTTCCAATAATCCCGGCCATAAAGGATTTGATGAAAAAGGAGTGGGAAAAGCAGGGGCAGAGAGGCTTTATGCCGGCAGCATCCAAACAGCGGTATCCCTTCAATGATGAAGATCTGGCCTCCTGGGCTAAAGTGCCTAAAGAAGATGTGGCTGTTGCCTCAACTTCCCGACGGTCCTCCTTGCCAGTGGAAGACGCTGGAATTCTATCAGACCCCCTGGATCGGAAGGCAGATGCGCTTCTCAAAGGGTCCTGGGAGTCGTGCATAGGGGCATTCAGACCAGCAATATCGGCCACGTGTACTGGCAGGTCCATGTTGATATGGTTAGATCAGCTGGAGGAGAATATAAAAAATGGCCTGTCTGGAGACAAACTGCATTCCTCCATCCCTCTAATCAGAGCCTTTCTATCGGACGCCTCAGTTGACTCTAGCGGCGAGAACGGCGGGACTAACCAATGCAGCCCGAAGGGCGTTATGGTTGAAAGGATGGAAGGGGGACGCACAAACCAAGTCTAAACTCTGCGCTGTGCCCTGTCAGGGTGAGTACCTGTTTGGCGCAGTATTAGATGAAATCCTAAAAAAAAGCAGGGGAAAGAAAGAAAGATTTCCCTAATCCATACATTCCATCCTACAGGAGGGCATTCAGAAAGCCGTCGTTTGGAAGGAAAAAAAGACTATGAGTCAGGACCACTGGAATAATAAAGATTTCAAGCAAAAGGGAAACCTGTTCGGTTGACGTCCCTTCAAGACGGGAGATAAATTCTGGTAGCCCCAACCTACCGGTGGGTGGCAGATTATTACACTTCTGCTATCACTGGAGAGCGATCACAGCTAGCTCCTGGGCAATTAACATCGTAACATCGGGCCTAACATTAGAATTTGTCCGAAGTCCTCCAGACTCCTTTCTTTTGACTTCTCTAAAGTCCCAGGCTCAGCAAGAGGCATTAGAGTTAGAAATTAGAGGCCTGTTATCCAAAAAAAGCTGAATACCTTTTTGAGGTCTCGAACCTTCAAAATGAAATCTATACGATCAGCCATAAAACTTTTATTTCCCAGATGCTACATGGCGGTCGTGGATCTCAAGGATGCGTATTACCATCTGCCGATACATATTTTGTATCAACGCTTCCTCCGAGTGGCGGTCATATTAGAGGGCCAGATCCGTCATCTTCAGTTCGCAGCGATGCCCTTTGGGCTATCTATTGCACCCCGCGTCTTCACCAAACTGATGCTGGAGGTGATGTCACATTTACGACTAAAAGATACCCTGGTAATCCCGTACCTGGACGATCTTCTAGTAGTGGGGAATTCGTTCCTCCAATGAGAACGAAGGCTGTCTGATGTAATCTCATCCTTACAGACTTTAGATTGGCTGATCAACTGGGAAAAATCCAGGCTACGCCCAGACTCAGTAAGTCAGAGATGCTTGCTGTCGGAGGCGAAAAAAATCAACCATAATTAATAAAGTACGTCTCGTAATAGATACTCCTATAATATCCTTGAGAGAAGGTATGTCTTTGCTGGGCTCTTTGACCTCATGTATCCCTGCAGTTCAGTGGGCCCAGCTTCATACTAGGAGGTTGCAGAGAACCATCCTACAAGAAGAAGAGGCACTACAGGGACAGTTAGAGGGCATAATATCCCTACCGTCAGAAGTAATTAGTTCCCTGACCTGGTGGCTGAATCATAATAATCTCTCGGGAGGAGTCCCTTGGGTAGTGGTCCCCTCAAATATAGTAACTACAAATGCCAGCCCTTTAGGATGGGGAGCATATTTAGAAGAAAATATGGTTCAGGGACGGTAGTCTACATCAGAAGCGGATGACTCGTCAAATGTGAGGGAGCTAAAAGCTATATATCACGCCATATGTAACTTTCTTCCGCAGCTGCAAGGAACTCATACAAGGATTCAGTTGGACAACACCACCTCCGTGGCATAAGTAAACCACCAAGGAGGTACATGATCAATGACTCATGTCTATCACGGAAAATATTTAAAATTTGGCAGAAAGACATCTGTCCCTGTCAGCCCTGCACGTCAGAGGGATAGACAACGTCAAAGCAGATTTTCTCAGTCGCCATACCCTACATCAAGGGGAGTGGGTGCTCAGCCGTCGAATCTTCAGAATGATAACAGTCAAGTGGGGCACACTGGACATAGACCACAAGGGACAACAGGCAGGTCGAGCGGTTCGCTTTATTATACAAGACGGACAATCCAGACATACTCGACGCCTTGCAGACCCCATGGACGTTTCGCCAGGCCTACGCCTTTCCTCCAATGATATTGTTACTGATTGTCATTCCAAAGATAAGGGAGGAAGGAGCAAGAGTAGTCTTAATAGCCCCGTTCTGGCCCAAGAGGCCGTGGTTCTCATGGCTGAGGACCATGTCGGTCTCCGACCCATGAATCCTCCCTTGGGACCAGGACCTTCTCTTGCAAGGACCAATCTATCACCCACAGTTCAAAGGCTTGCGCCTCACGGCCTGGAATTTGAGAGGCAGCTATTAAAGCTAAGAGGATTTTCAGACAGTTTGATTGATACCCTTTTACATAGCAGAAAGGAGACAACGACTAAGATATATACCAGAGTCTGGAAAAAATTTCTAACTTTTCATTCAGCAAGCCTATCCAGTGAAGTACCTATTCTGGCTATCTTAGAATTCCTGCAGAAGGGGCGTGAGTTGGGGCTGTCAGTAAATACACTGAAAGTCCAAGTTTCGGTTCTAGGAGCCTTGTATAGTCATGACGTGGCGGGCAATAAATGGGTAGCTCAGTTTATCTCAGCTTGCCATCTAGCAGACCCAGTCCATATACCGCAGGTGCCACCTTGGGACCTAAACTTCATCTTAGATGCCTTAACGGAAGCCCCATTCGAGCCCCTCCATTCATTCTCAATCAAATATTCCTCATTAAAAACCGCTTTACTAGTGGCCTTGGTGTCAGCAAGAAGAGTGAGTGATCTCCAAGCCCTATCAATAGATCCTCCCTTCCTGTCAGTATTCCCTGACAGAATAGTGTTGAAAACAGACCCATCCTATCTCTCTAAAGTGGCAACTAAATTTCATAGGTCTCAAGAAATCTACCTTCCCTCCTTTTATGAAAACCCCACATCACCACAGGAAAAAAGATTTCATGCCTTAGATGTAAAGAGGGCCATCCTGACATATTTGGACAGGACTAGACCCTGGAGGCAGAGCAGAGCTCTCTTTGTGTCTTTTCAGGGCAGCAGGAAGGGGTCAAAAGTCACGAGAGGCACGCTGTCTCAGTGGATCAGAGACGCGATACCACTGGCATATTGGGCAAAAGGGAAAGACCCATCGCAGAGCATGAAGGCACATTCCGCACGGGCCATATCTTCCTCCTGGGCTGAAAGAGCAGATGTCCCGATTAACCTTATATGTAAGGCCGCAACCTGGTCTTCACCTTCTACCTTCAATAGCAACTATAGGCTAGACCTATCTTCTTCGGTGGACTTAGTCTTTGGTAGATCAGTTCTTGACATGGTGGTCCCTCCCAGGTAATTGTCTCTGAAAATCTCTCAGTGGGTGCTGTCGTGGCGAAGAGAAAAAACCGGATTACTTACCGGTAATGCTCTTTTATAGAGTCCACGACAGCACCCACTCACTTCCCTCCCTTAGTTATAGTACACATGGTGCATTCCAGTGGGTGAGGGGTTAATTGTATATAGATGGCTGTACATAGCTTAAGAGTGTAAATATGTATATATACTTTAAATGTATTACGGAGCAAATTAACTGAAACTTGTGTGTCAGTTCCTCTCATTCTCTGTAATCCAACTGAGGAGCGAGGGGGGCCGCCCCTTTTATCTCTCTGTAGGTTTCCTGTTCCTAGGGGCGGATCCCCTCTCTCAGTGGGTGCTGTCGTGGACTCTATAAAAGAGCATTACCGGTAAGTAATCCGGTTTTTTGGGGTTGTTTTGCTACTTCTGGCACTAAGTCATATTGCCCCAGCCTAAAAATTAGCAGCCCGCAGCTGCCCAGAAAATGCACATCTATTAGATGCGCCAATTCTTCGGCTTTGCCTGGCTCTTCCCATTTGCCCTGTAGCAGTTGTAAGTGGGGTTAATATTTGTGGGGTTGATGTCACCTTTGTATTGTCAGGTGACATCAAGCCCAACTAATCCTATGATATGATAAATAAAGACAGCAAGAATAAAGTCTTTTATTAGAAAAATAAACAGTTATACTCACCAAATGCCTATTCCACTGAAGCACTCGTTCTTCTGTAATAAAACTATAATAAAAAACAACAATATCCCTCACCTCTCTGCCGTTCTGTCCCACGCCATAATCCATATCTGGGGAAAAACAGTTTTCAACCTGGACGGTGCCAAGCTGCTACTGTCTAGACTGAGAATTACTGGGGAATGAACTGCTGCAAGCGCAGCCTCAGTGACCAGCGGTGATGTCATCGAGGTTACCGCTGGTCACTGAGGCTGCGTTCCCTGCCGGGCTTAACTGCTGTGACCTCGGTGAGATACGCTAGCACCGTGAGAGTTTTTCAGCCTCGCATCTTTTTTAAATAAAAAAGTAAAGGTATGTTTTGTTTTATTTATTATAAAGGACTTTATTCTTGCTGTGTCTTTATTTACAATATAACTACAGGATTAGTAATGGAGAGGCGTCTTATAGACGCCTCTCCATTACTAAGCCGTGGGCCTGATGTCACCTGACAATGCAAAGGTGACATCAACCCCACAAACATGAACCCCACTTGCCACCACTGCAGGACAAGTGGGAAGAGCCGGGAAAAGCGCCAGAATTGGCATATCTAATAGATGTGCCTTTTCTGGGCATCTGCAGGCTGCTATTTTTAGATGGGGGGCCAATATCCATGGCCCCTTACCAGCCTGAGAATCCCAGCTTCCAGCTGTCTCCTTTAGCAAGGATGGTTGTCAAAAATGGGGAGGATCACACGTCGTCTTTAAATTTAATTAAATAATTTAAATAAATAGTGTGGGGACCCCTCTTTTCTTGATGAAGCTGACAGCTGAGGGTTGCAGCCACCAGCTGTGAGTTTTGCCTGGCTGGTTACCAAAAATGCAGGGGAACCCGTTTTTTTTATTTATTTAGTTACAGCGCAGGAGCCGGCTGATGAATACACCCATCAGCTGCTCCTGCTCTCGCTGTTATTAGCAGCAGCAGGTGTCAGATGTTGGGATCAGTAGTCCCATCCACTGACACCAGTGACTGGAGGTAAACTTTATATCTCTGATCACAGCTGTGTGCTCACGCTGTCTGTTGACAGCATAAGAACTGCAGCTTTCTGACCGGTGGGGATGATTTCACCGCCGATCAGAAGCGGTGTTTGCGTGCTGCCATGCACATGACAAACACCTGATGTTTGGGCAGTAACATGGCCTTCTTGGTGAAGTTAGTGTTCATTGTCTGTGCCCGAACAGTAGGTGTTTGGTACGGATGCCAAACTTTTCTGTTCGGGTTCGCCCATCTCTACTCTCAAATTCTTGTGACAGCTTTCTATTTAAAATTTCCTTTGAATCCTTTCACATATTTGTTCCGTAAATGCCTTACATTCAAATTAAATATTAAAAAATTTTTTGGGAAAATTCATATTTAGACCAGTTTCATTATCCAATGTTCACAATCCGAACCCAGACTGCAATGTCCAGACCATCCAGGAGTCTCCTCATCCAAACTCAATAGTTTTATAGTTTCATGAAGCTGATAAGTCAGGAGACCTATAGCTGGTTTGGAGAATACAGTTTGTACTTGGATTGTGAATGTCAGAAACCTGCCAAGAAGATTTTGTGTTTTTTAATATGGAGTCAGTTTACCATTTAATTGACTATAAACCATCTGATATTAGGTTAAGTGGACAATTAGTAGGCACTTGCTCACAACCAGTAACATTTAGAAAGAAAAAAATCTTGCTTGAAAATGTCCCATTATCCCGTGTATAAGACAAACATTGTTCATGACACAGAGCTCATTAATGAGTACAATTCAGAGTTTCTTCTTGTCTAATTTGTTCTGTAAATTTTTTAGCATAAAATTACGGCGTTTATTATGCTGAAATATCCTACGAACAGCGCTTTTCAATTAAGTTTCTCCTGTTATTCAATCTGCATTGCAATAGGGAGTCATGTTTTCAGTCTAATAATGAAGCATTTAAGTCTGAATTATTATCTGTAGATTATGGCCCTAATCAGATGGATGTCCAAAGGGAAAGGAGCATTTAAAACGATTTTCTGAGGTTAGTCAGAAACTAACCTAATCTTAAAATCAAGTGTTAGGTTAAACATATATTTAACTGTTTTTTTTTTATTTGCCATGTCAGTATACAAGTAAAATAAATTCTGAAAAGGTGCAATTATCTTACTAGTCCTTAAACCTTTTCAATACTCTTAATTCTTTCTGTGGTGGTGAAGCTACATTTCATCTTATGCTTTATGATGAAACTGAAAAAACCTCAACTAACAATCAAAAAGCAAATATGAAGGCATATACACTGCTCAAAAATCAAACTTCTGTGAAATCAAACTGTCCACTTAGGAAGCAACACTGATTGACAATCAATTTCACATGCTGTTGTGCAAATGGAATAGACAACAGATGGAAATTATAGGCAATTATCAAGACACTCAATAAAGGAGTTGTTCTGCAGGTTGGGACCACAGACCACATCTCCATAACAATGCTTTCTGGCTGATGTTTTGGTCACTTTTGAATGTTG
>VIAB01000721.1:0-10805 GCA_009801035.1 Oophaga pumilio
GATGTCCAGGCCTGTGTCCACCCTGCTGTATAAAAGAAGATGTCTTGGCCTGTGTCCACCCTGCTGTGTAACCAGCTGGAGAACAGGTGAAATCCCTTCCAAAAATGCCATATCCTCAAATTGTGATAACGGGTAAACATGTAGTGTACCTTCCTAATATAATGGCACTGGTCCCAAATGGTTACATACGATAGTTGGAAAACCCGCTTTCATTGCTGTCACACTTGCCCCAAACAAATACAATAAATAGCAAATATTGTAAATGAAAATTATGGGTGTAGGGTATAAGGAGAGAACTATAAGAATATATTCTATTTTGGTGTAAAGCTTTATAAATATTGAAAAGGATTTCTATGCAAATTAGATATATTGTGCTTTTACATCCTAATTAATGTATCTGATATTTGTAAAGCTATCCTCTAAGTTACAGCTAATTTGCATACTTTCCTCCCAGGGATCATTGCCAGTAAGACTCCATAAACTTCATACTTAGCCCAGTCTCAGTACTTCCCCCACATTACAGAAGATTGATAAATGTTTGTTTTTTTTTTAACTATTTTTATAAACTATAAGGCTAATAATTCAAAAAGAAAAAATATTACAATAATGTTAATAAAAATATAATATTATTAATATTATTTCTATATCCAGAAAACAGAATACTCACCAAGGAAGGGGTCATATTCACTTATAAACCTCCTGGTTAGGAACTTTACTGCCAGCGCTGAAAGAAGAAGTCATTGTTAGTGAATTCTACATATAAACTGTATTCTGAAAAATCAGAAATGAATCGGATTTCTGACAAATAACATAGGACAAACAGTCAGGGAGGTAAGACAGGATCAATAATTGATAATCACACAGGGAAATATACAGGGCAGCACGCTGGCTCAGTGATCAGCAGCCTTGCAGCGCTGGGGTCCTGGGTTCAAATCCCACCAATGACATCATCTGCAAGGAGTTTGTATGTTCTTTGCTTGGGTTTCCTCCCACATATGTGACAAAATCTGTGGAATATGATGGTGCTATATACTGTAAGTAAGCGTAATATACAAATATAGTATAAACCATACACAGTGACAACTGATCAAAGAGGATCAATGATAAAATCACTGTGCCTCTCGAAGTCATGTAGAAATGTCAATTTTTATAGCTAAAAAGACAAATAACCAAGTTGTTACACACAGAATAAAATCACAAAACTGTGCTCTAATATGTTCACCTATACAGTAAATAGTGATAAATAGGTCACCTACGTGTGATAAGTGTATAAAAAGCAGCAAAAAAAGATGTTGCACAATATTTCAATAAATCTATCATAGTATGAGCAAGTGTATTGCAATTAGTAAAATAAGTAAATAATAAACCTTTCAATATGGTGTAAGTGTATAGCGTAAGTGTGCCGATATATAGTGGAGTAAGCTAGATCAAAGTTATGGTAAATGAAAAGAATCCTACAAGTATTCCCTAGACTCCTGACCAGCAGCTACAGCACACAGTCAGGGTGTAGTCCTGAGATCCTTAAAGGGGTTTTCCACTGCTATGATATGGATGACCTATCTTTAGGATAGTGGTGGTCTGACACCCGGCACCCCCGCTGATCAGCTGTTACTACCTCCAGTAGAGGCCGGCTGTAAATAATATACTGAGCAGAATGTCTCCGATCCATCCCTCTGCCTTTTGTCCTCTCCCGGGTATTTCAGGTCAGGTCCTAGTTATTAGCATGAGTGCCTTGCTGTATGTGTTCAAGTGATTCATGCCAAATAATAGATCTGCATCTAAACAACAGAAGGCCGTATCAGGCCACACAGCGCCGTAGAGATTAATCAGTAACTTATAGCATTATCTTCCAAACCAACAATCTTTACAGCCAGCCAAAAATGGCAGGTTATTCCAAGATGGGCATATGAAATCAATAATCAGTAATGTATGGGCAGCTTGTATATTTGTAGATATTAACCAGGACATTATCATTGCTGGTCTAGCTTTAGGATAGGTCATCAATATCTGATTGATGAGCGTGCGACACCCAGCACCCACCGCCGATCAGCTGTTCCCGGTGTTGGCGGCGGCACAAATTGCTCAGTTACGGAGCTGCACAGCTCCATCAACTGCATAGTGGCCGCGGCCGGGTACTGCACATCCGCCACCTATGCGAATCAAGGGGGTGGATGTGCAGCACCCTGCCGAGGACACTATTCTGTTGACAAAGCTGTGCTGTGCAGCTCCTTATCTGAGCAGTTCCAGCCGCCACTGACAACAGGAACAGCTGATCGGCGGAGGTGCAGGGTGTCAAACTCCCACCAGTCAGACATTGATGACCAATCCTATTGATGAAGTCTACATCAGAAGAAGCGCAGAGTCCAGTGAATGGCTGCCATCCTCTCGACGAGATGTCACCGCTGCAGCCTATTCACAGCACTGGACCAGGGGAGGGTAAGTAAAGTACAGTTTGTATTTGAACTACAAACTGAGCCAGCAGGCAAAAGTTTTATGAAAGGGGGCAACCCTGGAATAGAGATTAGCTGAGCATGGAGTCTTACAAGCAATAGAGAAAAAAACAAAGACTGACCAGCACCTTCTATTAGAATGAGACAAATGTGAACAGGTACAAATTTCTATGAGTGGATTATATACAAACCAAAGAGTGTAACTGCCAGGATGCCAGGATATATGCAAACATTGAACATGTGAAATATTTTAAATGACATTCATGCCAAATACACTGTACTTGTAAAATTGAAGTATTTAGTACAGAAATGGGCCACTTTGTGTGTGCCCAGAATTGTTCAAAATAAAGTAGAATGCCTAGTAAAGACTGCTTCTATTATCCAAAAAGACATCAAAAAGAACAAAATGAAGCTGCGTCTAAAATACTTAATTTTTATTAGAATTCAATTAAAAATCCATAGTATAAAACAATAACCAAAATAAGACAGAGGGGACACTATGTGCAAATGAAAGGCCACACCAGCGTCCCTTGAGAAAGCCGCACGCGAAACGCGCGTTGGGGCTCCCAGTCTGCACCACATAGGTAAATGTGCCCGCCTTTTTACATCTTTTTGCTCATCTTAAACTTTTGCTTTCATTTTTCACTTTGTTTTCATTTACAAGATGCAAGCATTTAAGTGCACACTGTTTTTCCATATCTTTGCACACATTCTGACTGCAGCATTGCACTTTATAAGTTAATACTCTTGTGCTTATAACTTTTGTTGCATATTACTTATTGGGCTGTCTTAAAACTGTTTTAGGAGGTTTCTTCACCCCTCATATACCTTCATGCCCATTTATGCATTCATTCTGACACTTTGAATCCTAATTTTTTGTGAGCTTGTTGGCACTTTACCGTCCTGGTGCGGCCTTTCATTTGTACATAGTGTCCCCTCTGTCTTATTTTGGTTATTGTTTTATACTATGGCTTTTTAATTGAATTGTAATAAAAATTAAGTATTTTAGACGCAGCTTCATTTTGTTCTTTTTGATGTCTCTTTGTTTGTGTCCATTAGCCATGACAAGGCGTACATTTTGATGATAGCCAAACCCTATTTTTATCAAACATGTTTCTACTGGGCCAAAAGTTTGCAAATTTAAAGCACCACTGCAGCTTTCATTTTTTATTTCACTTCTGAAGTGGTATCACTAATGCATGTTCCCTGCCCTCAGTCTTATACTTACCAGCCGTTGTCTTCTGCTCTTACCGGCGCAACTCCATTCCCATTCCACCATCTTGTGACCGTAACTTCTGACTGACCAAAAGTCAGTGCTAATGGTCACAAGCTCTCAGTGTAAGGCCTCTTTCTCACGTCCATGTCACCAGTACTTGTGGTGACAGTTTTCACACGTACCAGAGACACGTACACACATAGACCCATTCAAATGAATGGGTCTATGCACATGTCAGTGTGTTTCCACGGACCATGTGTCCGTGGGAAAAACATGCTGACGTGGCAACCCAGGAGTCCGGTTGGGGGAGCTCTAACACCCGGTTTCAGGGGAGCTTCCCTATAAGTTCTGGTCTGGAGGCGGGGGTTAGAGGGAGTCTGAGAGAGTGAGAGGAGAGTAGTGTAGGAGAACCTGGGGAGTGGAGCTGTAACCAAGCTCACCCCAGAGTGGAGCGCTAGAAACCGGACACTGGAGTCCTTAGCTGCTCGGGTACTGAATTCCTGGCAGCTAAATCCGGAGGGCAGGGGACTGCAAGTCTCCTGGCCCCATCTAGCACCCAGCGGCACAGGAGCATATGAGAGCCTGGAGCTGCCACGAGGAGCGATACCATTGATAGGCTCGAGCTGCCTGCCATACGGGCAAGAACTTAAGGACGAGGAAGAAAATAGGCCAGGGCACAGCTTTAGGCAGCCAGGACCAAAGGAGGACAGCGCAATAGGAAGGCCTCCAAACTCATTTGGCTGAGTGGATCCTAAATTGCTTCCAGGCTGCCTAGATCTCCATTACCATCTGTTATCAGTGCCCCGGTCTGCACCTTGAACCATCAAGTAAAGGTGAAGGAAATTACAGTCCTTGTGTCTTCCAGTCATTCCTCGCACCCTCAGTCCTGCACCCCCAATGTCCACGATCCTTTATAAAAAAAACTGTACCAGTAGCCCTGGGGCCCTGCTCCACCTGTGGGGAGCAAAACATCCCAGCTGCATCACCATCGGCCCCAGTGGTCTCCTTTAGCAGCATCTGCTATCCGTTACCGAACACCACAGGTGTCGTCACGACTTAATCCTTCATAAACTTTTCCCCCTCATTTTATTGCATGCCCAGGGCCACGGCCCGGGTCATTGCTGCTGTGACCTTCCCCCCAAAGAACTGTCTGACCCGGACCGAGTACCCCACGGCCCTGGCGGGCGTCGCACTGACATGTCCATTTTTTGCCGTCATCACGGACGGCAAAACATCCCACACACGTGCACACAGAGAACACACTTTGATGTCCTCCGTGTGACACGGACAGCCACCAGGGAAGAATCGCTACTGTAAGCGCTGTTCCCCGTCGGCTGGTGCTGAAACCGGCTGTCATTATTCTCCCCTGCTCTGCTGGCGAGCAGAGGAGAATGATAAGCGTTATATTAAAGTCCGAACGACAGAAGGTGGTGGCTTTTGGGATTGTTACCCCCATTATCCGACACCTGCTGTCACTGTTATTAGCGACAGCAGGTGTTGGATGATGGGGGTAACAGTCCCAAAAGCCACCACCTGCTGTCGTTCGGACTTTAATATAATGCTCATCACTCTCATCTGCTCGCCGGCAGAGCAGGGGAGAATGATTACAGATGGCTTCAGCACCAGCCGCTGGGGAACAGCGCTTACAATAGCACTTCTTCTCCGGCGGCTGTCCGTGAGGTACTGATGCGGCACACGGGTGGCACACGGTACCAACACGTGTGCCACACGTACTACACACACGGACACACGGACTCGGATATCTCCGGTACCGTTTTTTCCGGTACTGGAAATATATGGACATGTGAAAGGGGCCTAAGTCTATGAGATCCTTGTCCGTGTAAATCAGTCCAATCTTGGACCATAATGCACCGACTTGCCGTGGTTCTCCCGACCCGAGTGTCACAGCTTCATATGCTTCTATGAGGCTGTCAGTCTGGGGTACGGAGACCCGCGGCCAGCCGGTGCATTAGCTGTCCATGCTGTGACCGATATGTACGAACGTCTGCATGAGCATTAACATTGAGACATGACCTCTGGCTCACCCAGCAATCACTGGAGCAATCCGGCAGGTCATAAACAGTAGAAAGACGACCAGAGTGATGCCAAGAACATCAGAACACAGCGGCTGGTAAGCATTATGTTACAGGCAGGGAACATGCATTAGAGATACCACTGAGGGGATGAAATAAAAAAAAAATGCCACAATGGTGCTTTAAAGGAGAAGATAATATTGTACTGATCAAAAAGTTTTCGACTGATAGGCGAGTGCTCAGCCAGATATAGAGGCAGCCACCACCTTCATTGGCGCATACAGTATGCAGCTGGATGCTTTGGTTTGTCTTACAAGAAATGTCTTAGAGCCGTAAACCACCTATAAGTCAACGTCCAACCCTTTAATAAGTCTTATAACATGATCAGGAATATAAAGAGCAAACACCGCATAGAAGACTTTCTGTAGGTGAGTTTCAGGCTTTATCCCTGGTCATGTCCTGTGGACTTATAGGGTGGCTGTCTCTCCTAGGTGGTACTGGCGAGATAGTTTCTGTCATTGTGCAAGAGTTAATGTACTGATCACTTTGAATATATTCTTAGACCATTGGAGGGCGATATTTTCCTTCACATAATAACTCGTCAGTGATCATTAATGGACTTTTTATGTTATACTACAATATAGAAGCAGCAAAGTGCATCATAGATCGAAAATAAAAAATACATTTTAGATATCTCTGTTGTTTGGAAACGCTCTGTGTCAATTCAGATGTGATAACATTTGAAATACGTAGAAAATTATGCCTGGATATCTGTGATTTGTCCCAAAATAGTTTTTAAGTTGTTTGAATAAAGGAACAAGAGACTTTTCTCCCACCCTTCTGGACCCTGGTCGTTTCTTCCACCCTTCTGGATCCTAGTCGTTTCTCCCACCCTTCTGGACCCTCGTTGTTTCTCCCACTCTTCTGGACCCTCGTTGTATCTCCCACCTTTCTGGACCCTCGTTGTTTCTCTCACCCTTCTGGACCCTCATTGTTTCTCCCACCCTTCTGGACCCTCGTAGTTTCTCCCATCCTTCTGGACCCTCGTAGTTTCTCCAACCCTTCTGGACCTTAGTTGTTTCTCCCACCCTTCTGGACCCTCGTCGTTTCTCCCACCATTCTGGACCCTTGTCGTTTCTCCCACCCTTCTGGACCCTCGTTGTTTCTCCCACCCTTCTGGACCCTTGATGTTTCTCCCACCCTTCTGGACCCTCATTGTTTCTCCCACCCTTCTGGAACCTTGTTGTTTCTCCAACACTTCTGGGCCCTCGTTGTTTCTCCCACCCTTCTGGACCCTCGTTGTTTCTCCCACCCTTCTGGAACCTCGCTGTTTTCTCTCTGTGGCTCAGATCAATGAGCCGTTCATCCGGTGATCTGTCGTACTATATGTTTCTTTATTTCCAACGTAGTGAGTTATAGTTACTCATTTTATTTGATGCATGAAAGGCAAAAATGATTTTTATTTACGGATAAGTGGAAGGAACAGAATGAACTCAACCACAAGCTCGTTGAGTATTTGTGTCTGTTTCCGTTACATTGCATGTACAGTATCTTTATGGAGGTCCCACAGGGTGGTGTTGTCCACCACTTTGATATTGTTGACAAATTTTAAAGTAAGGTCAATGGGGGTCCGACACCAGGCATCTTCACTGATTGGCTGTCTGTCAGACCCCCATTGTTCTGCTATTAATAACCTAAGGATGGGTTATTAATACTAAAGTAGCAGACAACCCCTTTAAACTTCCTAGTAAAGAGCCGTAGGGACCCCGTGCATTTGCCCGCTCCACATTTCTGTAGCTGTCACCATATCAATTAGCATTGTATTACTGGCAACAGATAAGCAGAGTCTATTATTGTTGGAACCAGCGATGCCAATTTTCTCTAGCTGACATGCAGATCACTCCATTTTTCTTGGCATCCGACAGCTCAGTATATTATGTTTGGCACTCAGCGGGGCTCGGTTTTTGTACCAGACATATTTTGTACATTATATTTGGCACTAATTTTGTCTGTGGTATTTTAATTTAACATGAGTTACTGAAAAACTTACTTTAAAAATGTTTCTGCATACATTACAAATGGCAGGTGTGGTGCTTTGTTACAGATATTGCATTGGGGCACCGAGTAAACAGAGGGCAATGCCGTCACTGTCATCGTTCAGCACGTGTTTAGCTGACATGACATAGAGATCCAGTCGTGAACCTTAAGAGCTTGTTCACACGCTGGCTGTTTGCCACGGTTTTTCCACTTGTTTTTACCATGGAGAAAATGCAACATTTTACAGCATCAGCAAAGTGAATGCGATTTCTGAAATCTCATGCACACGCTGCTTACTTTTTCCTTGCAGATTTAAAACTTCAAAGTGGTTTTTCAAATCTGCAGCATGTGAATTCTTTCAGCATTTTTGCAGCGTTTTTCGCCCATTCAAATTAATGGGGAGGAAAAACAGATATAAAAAGCATCAAAAACGCACAAATTTTACATAGAATTTTTCCTTCCAACACTGTTTTTTTGTTGCAGAAAAACCTGCTGCAAATACTCAACGTGCACAAAACCTACAGGTGACATGAAATTGTTTTGTCACATGCAGTCTGCAGCCACGGAGCAGCCGCTGTTTAAAAGCTGGGGTCACACTTGCGAGTGTGATGCGAGGAACTCTCGCGAGTCTCTCGTATCAATACCCGGCACTGCCGTCGACACTCGGACCGGAGTATGAGGCTGCCGGGTATTGATGTGCGAGTTTCTCGCATCACACTCGCAAGTGTGACCCCGGCCAAATAAGTAGGCTACAGAGGAGAAAATTCTCAGATCTGCCGTTAATTCCTTGCCATACATCCATGTAAACCACGTAATTGACAGACAGTAGGGTCCCATAGCATAGTCATAACCATCTTACCTGACTTGCCAGCTCCTCGACAACCGAGCAGCACAAGGTTACATTCTGAATGGAGGCTGCGGTCATTGGCAGCAGCAAAATGGGAAGCACTGACGGCTCTGGGTTTACCAAACATCAGAGACATTGTCTGTTGGTATAAAAGTGAATGCATTATATACATAGCATGCTACTTTATAATTGTTCACATGATAGTCGACAACGGCCCCGTTCCCTGTCTATTTTAGCTAAGCTTCACAGCAGGTGAGCCTACCGGGCTTCGTGTGTCCTAAATCCCATTGCTATGGGCAGCAAGGTGACTCAGTGGTTAGCACTATTACTGGGTTCAACAGTTAGCACTGGGTTCAAATCCCACCAAGAACAACATCTGCAAGGACTTTGTATATTCTCCCCTTGTTTGCGTGGATTTCCTCCAGTTTCCTCCCAAACTGCATATACATACTGATAGGGAATTTATATTATGAGCCCCAATAGGGATAATATCTGTAAAATGCTGTGGAATATGATGGTGCCATATAAGTGAGTAAAAAAAAAACATGGGTACCAGCGGTGATGAGGAGCATTTAATTTGAAGAACGTAGATGTTGCTTATTACGGTAGAGGCAGGGGCGGACATACCATTGGTGCAACCTGGGCAGCCACAAAGGGGCCCAAGAATTAAAGAATTAAGGGGTCCACTTCTACCTCCAAAGCAGGTGGAATTGGGCATTATGATGAGCTATTGGACGGCTAAGGACCTATATATTGTTTTTGCACAAGGGTTGTTCCCTGTCTGTGTCCGCTCCAGGGTAAAGAGTTATCCAAAACTTATAAAACATGCCAAGATATTTATAGCTTTAATAAAAATTGTATTAAATACTGCTTTACGACTGGCATGGTGGTTACGTGCGTACTGTTCCTTTGCTTGGTTATGTACTGTACGCTTTACCTCTGGGATTTATGAGAACACGTTACAGACCCATGGAGATGATCTGCATTGTACATATACGCATTGTAAACATTGTCTGTCTGGAGGACATTCTGCGCGGTCCATGCAGCCACATTAACACATACACAGAAATGTCCATGGTTGCAAATTATTGAAGGTTAACTTTTGCTCAGTTTCACAATTTTATCACCCATGATGTGATAAATATTTCTCATTCTGTTCTGAAGATTTATCGCAATGCTCATACAACGCATCCCCCTTAGAAAAACAACTTATATTAAAAAGTTGGAAAAAGAATAAATAATGCAGCCCGTGAAATGACATACATGATATTAACATCTTATAGTATAGATCTCTTTACTGCGTGTGCCCGTCAGAAATACAGAAAGGCATCTTGATATCACAATGAGTTATTCTTAGCAATAATATATCAGTAGTACATATAGATCAAAGACAACACTTTCTCACCTGGCATTGGTGAGGAGGAAAAATGTGGGGGTCTGAATGCTTAAAGACCCCAGGATTTTCCAATCCACACTTTTATAAATCCATTGGACCAGATGTTGGAGAAGGACATTCTGTGTCAGGCTCCTCAGCCCCTATAGAGGAGATGAAAGGTGCAGTCAGTCGCTCCTTAATCCTGAGTAATTCTGGGATCTGCACAAAGTTCCTGTTGACTTCTGCTACCAGAACTACAGCTGCCTCTTCCCAACAGCTGGATATAGAGCGCTCCCTCCCTGTATCCCCCTCTGATCTTGTGAGGTGTGTGTGAATTTATGCTTCCAGCTTCCACTGACTTCCAGTCACTGTGGTCATCACAGATCTTAAATGTCTACTACTCGGTTGTCTCTTGTAAATAATATGAAGAAAACCTTGGATTTGTGTCCTTTCTGTAGCTGGAATGCCTCATTGTCCTGCCTGATGTCTCCGTCCCCGGTTTCCCTCTCACTGTCTATAGTCTCCTGTTCCATCATTCTGCAAGTGGGGCAGTGCTGTTCTTCTGTTCTGGACAGGCTGGGCCTGAGCCAAACGCCTTGTATGGGAAGTATTTTTTTGATTCCCCAGAGGAGAAGAATGAGAATCATCTTCTGTGTCACAGATCATCCCCAGTCCCAGAGAATTGTCCCTAAACCTAATACCGCAATGCTCTGATTGTTCCTAGGCAGTCTAGGTTTACATGGGTTCAATTTCTGAGCTGAGTCTAGCATGTGAGGCGACGATCAGGTTATTTTACGTTTACAGTAAAGTGAAAAAGTAGATCTTTATTCACTTGATATATCAAGCA
>VIAB01000721.1:58748-68949 GCA_009801035.1 Oophaga pumilio
ATTGCTTTAGTTCTCGTGAAGCACCTGAAGGGTTAATAAACCTCCTTAATGTAGTTTTGCGCACTTTGAGGGGTGCAGTTTTTAGAATGGTGTCACTTTTGGGTATTTTCTGTTATATTGAGCTAACCAAACTCACTTCAAATGTGAGGTGGTCCCTAAAAAAATGGTTTTGTAAATTTTTTTGGAAAAAAATAAGAAATTGCTGGTCAAATTTAACCCTTTTAACGTCCTAACAAAAAAAATATGTTTCCAAAATTGTGCTGATGTAAAGTAGACATGTGGGAAATGTTATTTATTAATATTTTGTGTGACACCACTCTCTGATTTAAGGGTGCAAAAATTAAAAGTTTGAAAATTGCAAAGTTTTCAAAATTTTTGCCAAATTTCCATTTTATTCATAAATAAACGCAAGTTATATCGAAGAAATTTTACCACTAATATGAAGTACAATATGTCACGAAAAAATAATCTCAGAATCAGTGGGATATGTTGAAGTGTTCCAGAGCTATAACCTCATAAAGTGTCAGTGGTCAGAATTGTAAAAATTGGCTTGATCATTAAGTACCAAATTGGCTCTGTTACTAAGGGGTTAAGGCTGCTGCAGACCCAAGATGCAATACAGTTGGAAAATAAGTGTTTGATACACTGCAGATTTTGCAGACCAAGGAAGCTCAGAATAACCCATTTATTTCTCCATTTCTAAGGAAAAACACTGATGACTGTTAGAATCTATTTAGTTTGACCATCCACCATCTTGTTGTGGTTTTCTGGCTGCTGATCTTTTTCCCCTGGTGCTGGGCTTGTCGTTGGTCAGGTGATTGTATCACCCTTTATTACCCTGCACCTGCCTCCCAGTCCTTGCTGGACATCATTGTTAATCCGCTAGAGTTCTGGCTAGGAGCTTTGATAGCTTTGTGTGTTTAACTTTGTGCAGGTCTGGGAACTCTAGTTCTGCTTGCTTAGTCTTTTTGTTTTTCCTTTTGTTTCTGCAACTTCCTCTACTTCCCTGCTAGAAGGTTACCTGTGTTTTGTTCCCAGTCCCTAGATCTTTCAGGGATACCCTTCCCCCCACCTTTAGGTCTTCGCTCGAGTCTAGACTAGGAAACTTCGGTGGGTCTATTCACAAGGAATAGGTCGCCCGCCCCATTGTAGAGATTGAGTCTAGTCCCAGTGCTGGATCAGCTTCGTCCCCTCCTGTCCTATTCCTTAGTTGCTCATCCATAACAATGACACACTGATGGTAAAAACAGACACATGAAAGAGACACTGATCCAGAACACTGATGACCCAGTACTATTCTTTCACTTACATGTTTAAACATGAATGTGTGAATGAGGCTTTATACTTGTCTTGTCAACCATGCTCTAATCATGAAGATATCCCCTATCCAATCCGACCTCTGGTATCCCCACCGATCCCAAGAATTGGGCTCTGAAAAGCCCTGTTTGAATGGAGCAGTGGTCGAGCATTGGCACTGCAGCTCCATTCATTTTTAATGAGTCTGCTGAAGTTAGATGAGCGTACAGTTAGTCTTCGGCATTCGCATAAGAGTCAATAATCGATCACCACTCCATCTACCCAGGGCTCTGTAGAGCACCAGTTCTCGGAATGGGTGGGGATCCAGCTGTTGGATGGATAAGGGATAACTTTAAAACTTGAGACAACCCCTTTAAACCCCCAAAATATTCAGTTCAGATGAATGTAGATTTTAAGCCATAAAGAGCAAGATGGGAAACAAATCAAATCATCGACATATACATTGAAATTGCAACACCAAGAAGAAAAAGTGGTGGAATTATGGAAATCACAAGATCAATAGACATGTTAAAGAGTACATATCAGTAAAACAGTCAACTGTTATTAAATAATAAAAAAAAATATTTTGTGTGTTTACTTGTTTTAGATACTCATTTTCGATACTGACTCCCATGAAAGTCAATATCTATATAAAAACCTTTAATTTGATTTATATAACTAATTTTAATGGACGCACACCACCATCTTGTGTATGGCATGGCTTCTCATTGACCCCGGTACACAATGCATGCTTCTAATGTGTATGCGCAGGCAAAAGAAACCAAAAATAGGATTTACACCGCTGTTAGTGACATAGCTTTACTTCACTAGAAGAGTTTTCACTATCTCTTCGCTGAGCTTCACTGTCCTTGATAGTGCTCTCATCTATGTTTTCTGATGTCAATTAGAGCAGAGAGAAATGTGATAGACAGACAGTGAAGTGCTGTGGAGCGGCAGTGAAAACTTTTCTAATGAAGAAAAACTATGTCACCAGCAATGTTCTTCTTAATATGCCTTTTGGCAAATTCCAGTTTCACTTTTTTAGGATTTTCTTTCAACATTGATTTCCTCCTCTGTTGTCTTCCATGAAGTCCACTGAGGCCAAGACAGTGATGGATGATGCATCTGACACTTATGTACCTTGACCTTGAAGTTCACCACTAATCTCATTGGAAGTTGTTCTGCTGTCTCTGATTACCATTCATATTATTCATCTTTTCAATTTTGTATCAGTTTACCTCTTGTGGCCACGTCCAAGAAGGTTGGCTACAGTCCCATAGACCTTAAACTTCAGATTAATATTTGCAACTGTAATAACAGGAACATTAAGCTGTTTGGAGATGGTCTTATAGCCTTTATCTTTAACATGTGTGTCTGTAATGTTCTTTCTAATCTCCTGAGACATCTATATTCTTAGCTTTTTTTGATCCATGTGCAGTGTGATACACACCATGATACCAAACAGCACAGTGACTACTTTTCACCCTGTAAATAGGTAGACTGACTGATTACAAGTTGGTAGACCCTTGTAATGCTTATTACAGGACACACACTAGTTTCACATGTTAAACCTTTTCCCATGTCTCTAGGGTCAAATTATTTTCAATCTTTTCTAGGGATACCATCATTTTTGTCCGGGTCATTTTCATTAGTTTTTGTTTTATTTTTAATTTTCTTTTGCAGACAGAAAATTGTTTCAACTCTTTTTGGACTGTCATGTAACATCGAAATGTACCACAGACCACGTATACCACGTGTATGGATCAGTAATTGAATACAGAAAAATGTTTCAAGGCTTTTTTTGAGTGTTATATAACGCAGAAATGATCCACAGACCACGTAATAGTATATGGATGAGTAATTGAATACAGAAAAATGTTTCAACACTTTTTGGACTGTTTTGTAACACCGAAATGTACCACAGATTACGTAATAGTATATGGATGAGTAAATTAATACAGAAATATGTTTCAAGGCTTTTTATGACTGTTATGTAACACCGAAATGTACCATACACCACATAAAAGTATATGGATGAATATTGAATACAGAAAAATGTTTTAAGGCTTTTTGGAGTGCTATATAACACAGAAATGTTTCACAGATCACATAATATTATATGCATGAGTACTTCAATACAGAAAAATGTTTCAAGGATTTAACACCGAAATGTACTACAGACCACGTAATAGTATATGGATTAGTAATTGAATACAGAAAATGTTTCAAGGCTTTTTTGGAGTGTTTTATAACACAGAAATGTTCCACAAAGCACTTAATACTTTCTGGATGAAAATAAAGTCAATTTTTTTACCTCAAAAACTAAAATGTGGTCAACTGTTGCAGTTATATATTTAGCAACTGCAAAGCCCTAATCCCTGTCTAGAGATTGTATTCAGCCACTCTCCCTGCTCCTGCAACTCTTTCTCCCTTCCTAGGCAAAATGCAGATTGCATCTGATGCAAACAGTAAAGCACAAGATTAGCCGTTAGAAGCGCTGTTAGTATGATGATTCAGCTTCAGCACCAGTATCAACACTATAGGACTCTGATTCGTTAAACTCTGAACACACAGGCCTGCACAAGCACTCTCTCCCTTCAATAACAACTGTTAAAGAGCTGTGACCTCTGACTATTGCTCGCCGAGTAACGAACACATCCGGGCACCCAGATACCCGAGTCATATCCGAGTATCACCGAGCATGATTGATCATCCCTAGACGGAAGTAATGATGGTGTGTTGTCCTTGTAGCGGGATCCATTAGGGTGGCCACCCAGTAATCTGCATGGGTAACAATATGGGTAACTCGCCGGTCATTACACAGGCACTGCAGCATTTATTGGCTCATGTGTGCCAGGCTGCCCAGAGGCAATGACAAGCTGTTTTCCATGAGCGGTGTATTGTTTGGGTACTCTGTATCCCACCAGCCATGCTTCAGTGATGCCCGTGAGCTGATCTGAGTGCCACCCTGCTCTGAACATGATTGTTCCTCCTCATCTGCTCAAACTGCCCCCCTGGCTGTACAGTTGGGTACCAGGCCTCTGTTGGGTCAGTAACCCTCCCTCCGAGCCCTGTTTGAATGACAGACCTGCTAACAGTGTGAATTGGCCCTGGTCTTCTTCCTACGCTGCCACCACCTCATCCATCATGGCCTGAATTGTTTTTTCCAGCAGGCTTATAAGTGGTATAGTAACACTGAAGATGGCGTCATCAGCGCTGATCATATTGGTGGAATATTCAAAGCAGCGCAAGACGATACTCATGTCCCGCATGGAGTCCTACTCATGGGTGGTAAAGTGGTGTTGTTCTGCAGAGTGACTCAGCCATGCATGCTGCTGCCCACACAGTTTCTCCAGCATACTGTATGCAAGGTGAAGTTCCACTTTGTTGGTATGTTGCATACAGTATCAGCCTGTGAGCGAAAATTCTGAAGTAATGCTGCAGCGTAGACAGGCAAGCAGTAGCAGGGTGAGAATGCCAAAAATGCGCACACACTGAGGCACTTTCAGGAGCAGCTCCAACATGTGTGAGTAGTTTCTCAGGAAGCTCTGCATCACCAATTTCAGCACATGCGTCAAGCAAGTGATGTGTGTCAAACCAGCTAGTCCGAGAGCTGCTACAAGATTTCTCCTGTTATCGCACACCACCAGGCTGGGCTTGAGGTTCACCAGCATCAACCACTTATCTGTCTGCTATTTGACCCCAGTCCACAGCACGTTGTGGGATTTGTCCTCCAAACAGATGAGTTTCAGAATATATTATATAAGAAATGAAATCAGTCCTTTATTCCTTAAATCAGGGGATTTTAGCGGCAGGCAGGTGATGCTGGGAAAGAAAAAGGGACCATCGCCGTTTTGCGCTCAACAGTACGCTTCTACGGGTCCCACCAGGGAGCTCTTTTGAGCTATCTTTGCTGTGCAGATTTCAGCGGTGCGCTGGGCAATAGCAGCGAACATACTGGTTAGGGGCCACCCTGCTCCCTCTTTTATTGTGCTGTTGGGGCAGAGTGGCCACCTCCTCTTCCTCCAAACTGCGCATGTCACTAGGATGTTCTCTGCTCCATGTGAGGTCTAGGTCCTCATCATCCCCCACATCATCTTCCTCTGACTGCTCAACTCTGCGCTACTTGCCAGTCTGCACACTGGCGAAAGACGATGCAGTTGGCAACTGAGTTTCGTCATCATCTGACATGTCCAGCGGTGGTCCACTGACCGTGTGCACTAGCCCTCACACGTACTCATCCTCCAACCTAATAAGTGGTTGGGCATCAGTGCACTCAGTCTCTTCCACTTCTGGGGCAGGGCAAGGTGGATAGGCCACGGAACCACAAGCAGCAGAGTCATCAAAAAGCAGAACAGACTGCTGCATAACTTGGGACTCAGATTGCTTGGCTGATTTGCAAGACAGTGAAATGGAATCCGGATGCCTGTGGTCCTCAGGTGCCAACTGTGCACTTTCTGCAGTGGAATGCGTGGAATATAATGCAAAGGAACTGGAGATGCTCTCAGCCATCCAATCTAACTCCTTTTCAATATCTTGTGGCCTCACCTTTCGTGCAGCGGTATTCGGGCCTTCAAAAGGACCCAAAAGTCCTGTTGCCTGCGTGCACCAGAGGAAGGTGTTGTATTTGGGCAGGTAGCAGGTACAGAATGACCACGTCCTCTCCCTGCATCAACTACACCACCACCATCAGCTACACCAGCACCACCACAGCCACTTCCTCTATTTGATGCTCTAATTTTTTAAAGTGTTTTTTCCTAAACGCTACTCGCAAAGAGTTGATGGAAAAGTAAATTTATTTATTTGCAGCACTACTAAAAAATACACAGCAGTCCAAAAAGTTATTTCTTTGGTCTAGGAATGGCTACACGATGGCTGATGTCAATTATTTTTTTGCAACACTAGTAGAAAACTCTCAGCGACCTGAAAAATTATTTATTTGGCCTATAAATGGCAATGAGATGGCTAATGCCAATTATTTATTTGCCACACTATTAGAAAAGACACAGGTACAGGAAAATGATTTCTTTAGCTATAAATGGCAACTAGATGGCTGATGGCAAATATTTATTTCCCACACTACTAGAATACAGACACTGGTTAGGAAAAACTATTTCTTTGGCCTAGATATGGCAACAAGATGGATGATGCCAATTATTTATTTCCCAGACTACTATAAGAAACATACCGGTTTAGGAAAATTATTTCTCTGGCCTAGAAATGGCAACAAGACGGCTGATGCCAATTATTTATTTCCCAGACTACTAAAAAACAGTAGTCCTAAAAAATTATATATTTGGCCTAGAAATAGCAACAAGACGTCTGAGGTCAATTATTTCTTTCTGAGACTACTAGAAAACACACTCTGGCTTAAAGGCACAGTACTCCCACAGGTGTGGGGGGCAGGGTACACACAGCTGCTTAAAAGGCACAGTACTTCCACAGGAGGGAGGTGCGGAGTAAACACAGTGGCTTAAAGGGAACCTGTCAGCAAGACTGTGCTGAGTAACCTACAGTGTCAGGTTGGCGCTGTTATACTGATTAAAAATGATTCCTTTGTTGATAAAATCCATCTTGTGGTTGTTGTTTAATCTTTATTTTCAGTTTTGAGTCAATGATATTATCGTGCGCCGTGGCGACCTATGGGGGGGTCTTCATGTGTTGCTCTGATTAGGTATTCATAATGCAGACTGCTGACAGGTCACTGATCCCTCACTGACCTGCCCCCTATTTTACATAATAAATATTATATACAGTTGTGCTCAAAAGTTTACATACCCCGGCAGAATTTTTGTTTTCTTGATCTTTATCCAGAGATTATAAATGATAACATCAAAACTTTATCTCCACTCATGGTTAGTGGTTGGGTGAAGCCATTTATTGTCAATCTACTGTTATCTCTTTTTAAATCATAATGACAACCCAAAACATCCAAGTGACCCTGATCAAAAGTTCACATACACTGGTGATTTTGGCCTGATAACAGGCACAGAAGTTGACACAAATGGGTTTGAATGGCTACTAAAGGTAACATCCTCACCTGTGACCTGATTGCTTGTAATCAGTGTGTGTGCATAAAAGCTGAGTTAGTTTCTGGGATCCAGACAGACTCTTGCATCTTTCATACAGCCACTGACTTTTCTAGATTGTGAGTCACGGGGAAAGGAAAAGAATTGTCAACGGATCTACAGGAAAAGGTAGTTGAACTGTATAATAGAGGAAAGGGATACAAAAAGATATCCAAGGAATTGATGATGCCAGTCATCAGCGTTCAAACTGTAATTAACAAATGGAAAATCAGGGGCTCTGTAAAAACAAAACCACGGTCAGGTAGACCAGCAAAAATTTCGTCCACAACTGCCAGAAAAATAGTTTGGGATGTAAAGAAAAACTCATAAATAACATCAGCTGAATTACAGGACTCTCTGAACACTAGCGGTGTGGCTGTTTCAAGATGCACATTAAGGAGGCCCTTGAAGAAAAATGGGCTGTATGGCCGAGTCACCAGAAGAAAGCCATTACTGCGCAAATGCCACAAAGTATCTTGCCTACAATACGCAAAACAGCACAGAGACAAACCTCAAAACTTCTGGAACAAAGTAATTTGGAGTGATGAGACCAAAATGTAACTTTTTGGCCACAACCATAAATGTTACATTTGGAGAGAGGTCAACAAGGCCTATGATGAAAGGAACACCATTCCTACTGTAAAGCATGGAGGTGGATCACTGATGTTTTGGGGATGTGTGAGCTACTAGGGCACAGGAAAATTGGTCAAAGTTGAAGGAAAGATGAATGCAGCACGTTATCAGCAAATACTGGAGATAAATTTGCAATCATCAGTCCGGAAGCTGTGCATGGGACGTACTTGGACGTTCCAAAATGACAATGATCCAAAACACAAGGTCAAATCGACCTGTCATTGGCTACAGCAGAACAAAGTGAAGGTTCTGGAGTGGCCATCTCAGTCTCCTGACTTCAATATCATTGAGCCACTCTGGGGAGATCTCAAGTGCGCAGTTCATGCTAGACAGCCCAGGAATTTACAGGAACTGGAGGCTTTTTGCTAAGAAGAGTGGGCAGCTTTACCATCTGAGAAAATAAAGAACCTCATCCACAGCTACCACAAAATATTCAAGCGGTCATTGATGTAAGAGGGAGCAATACAGGGTATTAAGAAATGGGGTATATAAACTTTTTGATCAGGGTCATTTGGATGTTTTGGGTTGTCATTATGATTTAAAAAGAGAAAACACAGTAGTTTGACAATAAATGGATTCACCCAATCACTAACCATGAGTAGAGAAAAAGTTTTGGTGTTATCTTTCATATTCTCTGAAAAAAGGCCAAGAAAGCAAAAATTCTGCCGGGGTATGTAAACTTTTGAGCACAACTGTATATTGAGAAAAAAAATCACCTACAGCAGGCAGGCGCCGGCACCTGCACTGCAGGATGATTGCATGTGTAATGTGCAGTTAATTCTTTTATTTCATGCTATAAATAAATTCATTTAAAAAAAAAAAGTGTCTCAAATGGCACCGGCCGTGCCTGCGCAGTAGCAGCTATCGATAGCAGGCGGTGCCATTTTGGAGGAGGCAAGGTCACCCTTGAGCACGAGAATATCATTAACTCAAAACTGAAAATAAAGAATAAACAACAACCACAAGACGATTTAATCAACCAAGGTATTATTTTAATCATTATGTCTGTAGTTATTGCGCACAATCCTGCTGACAGGTTCCCTTTAAAGGAACAGTACTCCCACAGGTAGGTTGTGCAGCGTATACACAGCGGCTTAAAGGCACAGTACTCCCACAGGTGGGTTCTGCGTAGTACACACAGCAGCTTAAAGGCACAGTACTCTCACAGATATGAGTTACAGAGTACGCACAGCGGCTTTTTTGTAGAATGCGCAGTCAGAATCTGTCCGTCATTCCAGCTGCGTCCAATTCCTACACTAATGAGAGTATAA
Source organism: Oophaga pumilio (assembly GCA_009801035.1). Taxonomy (NCBI): domain Eukaryota; kingdom Metazoa; phylum Chordata; class Amphibia; order Anura; family Dendrobatidae; genus Oophaga; species Oophaga pumilio. Next base: position 68,017 of record VIAB01000721.1, read on the forward strand.
TGGTGGCTGCATTCTTGATAAGGTCTTTATACCTGATGGACCAAATGCTTCACTGGCCAATCACAGCCATGCCAATAGAGGGAACTGTCGAAGAGATAAGTATGAAATTTTTTTTTTTTTTTATAAAATAAATTAAATGGGCTTGGGGGGAGCAAATGATGAATTGTGGGTGTGAGATGGGGACATTGAATGATTATGTATTTAGGTGGGGGAGTGCAAATAATTATGAATTGGGGTGGGTGACAGCAAATGATGAATTGACGGTAGGGGGTGGAAAGAACAAATAATAAATTGATGGTGGGGGTTAGAAGAGAAAATAATGTTGAAATGAAAGTGGGTGTGAGGGCAATCGATGATGATTTGAGACTGGAGATGGGGGAAATCAAATGATAATTGAGGATGGGGAGACTAAATAATAATGTATTGAGACTGGGGATGGGGAGAGTAAATGATGATGAAATGAGTGTGGGGAAGAGTAAATGATGCCGTATAAAGGATGGAGGAGACCCAATGATGATGAATTGAGAGTAGGGGTGGAAGAGAGAGAGGATATGGCATAAAGAACTGGGGCTGACGTGGGCATGCAAATATAATGAATCGGTGGAGTGGGAGGAACAGCGTGGGGGCAATGAGAATGGAGGAGTTTGACTGGTATTGAATTTGGGGAAAGAGTACAGAGCCTAGTTATTTTATATATTTATTGAGTGGTGAAAGTGGCTATTTATTGTTAGTGGGGGCACAGTGGTGGATTACAATTTATATTTGGAATGGTGGGTTGCATAATAACTAATTATATATTTATGGCTGGTGCACGTCTGTATTCAGCTGTGTAGTGTAGAAGTTGGGGAAAAAGTGAGGAATGTGGTCTAGATAACTGTTATTTTTTGGGGAGACGAGTTCTGGCTGGAAGAAGTGATGGCGGTCTGTGCTGGA
>VIAB01000721.1:84171-96740 GCA_009801035.1 Oophaga pumilio
GCTGTCTTAAAGGGAAAATGTCCAGAAAATCCTTTCCTAAAATAGGCACCACTAGATCTGCACAGCCTCTGGATCACATACATACGTATGTGGTCCAATGAGTGTTCAAATTCCTAGCAAGAAGAGATATTTTCTCACATTTATTGATGACTACTCCAGATAAACAGTCGCCTACCTGCTTCACAGTAAGGATGAAGTTCCACAGAAATTTGAAGAATATCTTGCTGTAGTGTTTAACAAATTTGGAAGAAGGCCAAAAGCCCTGCGTGCAGATAATGGAACCTAACATACAAGTGGAAGGTGCAAACCATTTTGAAAAAGGATGGAATCGTGTTCCAGACTACCATTCCATAAAACACAGAAGAAAATGGCATTGCAGAGAGAAAGAACCCTACTCTCTGTGAAAGTGGAAGAAGCATGTTGTTTGATGCGAATCTACCTCCAAAGTATTGGGGAAAAACCATCATGACAGCTTGCTATCTTCAAAACAGACTGCAAGGTAAAGCCACAAATAAAACTCCATATGAGCTATGGAGCTGCGAGAAGCCTAATCTGAAGCACATCAGGATATTTGGAAGCAAAACATTTGTGTATGTTCCCAATGAAAAACATTCCGAGTGGGAATCACAGGCAAAGCAAGGAGTCCTGGTGGGCTATAGTGAAACTCAAAAGGGATACAGAATCCTGCACCCAGAGACCAACAAAGTAACAATCAGCAGAGATGTAGTGATTGATGAAAACTCTGTATCACTCAAAATCCATGAACTTTCACCAGTTATTCAACCTAAGAGGCAAGAACAAGAATCTCAATCACCAAACCCAGACACCGAAAAGGAAAACACTGAAGTGTGGATAAGCTCTGAATCCACCAAGCAAGACACATAACAACCAAGTCAACCTCTAGTCAGGAGTTCAGAAAGGCCAAACAAAGGTATCCCAGCTAGACACCTTTCTTATTTGATCAGAACACTTCCTGAACCAGAGCCACAGTCATGGCAAGAGATGCAAAAACTGCCTGTCCACGAGAAGCAGAAGTGGATAAGTCCCTTCACCAACTCCAGACATGGGAGCTTACTGAGCTACCACAAGGAAAAAGAGCTATCGGATGTAAGTGGGTCTTCAAAAACAAATATGACTCAGAAGGTAAAGTTCACCGATTTAAAGGCAAGATTGGTCGCAAAAGGGGACTCGCAAAAATATGGTGAAGATTATGATGCTACATTTTCTCCAGTTGCGAAGCAAACCACATTCAGAAATTTAATGTCCGTAGCTTCAGTTCAACAGATGACAGTGAGACATTTTGACATCAAAACAACCTTCCTACATGGTGACACTGAAGAAGAGTTGAACATGAGCCAACCCGAGGAATATATTAAAAACCGTGAAGAGCACCTTGTTTGTAAAATGCAAAAATCTCGCTATGGACTTAAGCAGTCGGCAAGAGCTTGGAACTCGAAAATCACCAAAGTTTTGATGGATGAAGGATTAAAAGATCTGATCCATGTTTGTATATGAAAAATGTAGCGAAGGAGTGGATGTATGTTCTCCTATATGTAGACGATGTAATCATGTCTCATCAAGATGAAAAAGAAATTGCAAAGCCAGGTGAAATTCTCAACTAGCACTTTGAGACTAAGGACCTTGGAAATGTGACATATTATTTGGGAATCCAAATCCAGAGAGAGGAAGATGGAAGTTTTCTTCTCAACCAGAGTTCTAAAATTTCTGCAATACTAAACCAGTTTGGAATGTCAGAAGCCAAAAGTATGTCAACACCAATGGAACCGTCCTACTTAAAGTTGGAAGGAGAAGATCTATTACCCAGCAATGAGAGTTGAAGACAAGCAGTGGAGGTGCTTTTGTACATAGCAAACACAACTCATCCAGATATCACAGCCACAGTCGGAATTCTCTGCCGACGTGTAAGCAAGCCACGCCAAAGAGACTGGAATGCAATTAAGAGAATTCTTCAATATCTTAAAGCAGGGGTGGGGAATCTTTTTTCTACCAAGGGACCAAGGGCCATTTGGATATTTATATCGTCCTTCGGGGGCCGTAGAAACTCCTCCCACAAAGTACCTCCTGACTCTGGCACTGGTGTCAGGACGTAATCTTTCATTGCATGCCCTTCAGTGTTCAGTAGTGAACACTGCGTGTGTGCTAACAGAGCAAGAAGAAATTAATGAGCTGATGGCAATCAAAATACGGCTCCCTGGCAGAGCACTGCGGTCCCTGAGAATTTACCTGGGGGGCCGGATAAAAGGTCTTCGAGGGCTGTAAATGGCCCTGGGGCCTGAGGTTCCCAACCCCTGTCTTAAAGAAACTCAAAGGTTAAATCTTAAGATATCTACATCAGGAGATCTCACTCTCAGAGGTTATGTGGATGCAGATTGGGCTGGAGATTCAAGTGATCAAAAATCAACTTGTGGTTACTTGTTCAAGTTAGGAGAAAATTAAATTTCTTGGTCCAGCAGAAAACAAGTGTCAGTAGCATTACCTTCTACAGAAGAAGAATATATGTTTGCTGCTTATGCAAGTCAAGAAGTAATTTGGTTGAAACAACTTTTGGAAGATTTTGGCAGGCCATTAGCTCACCCAACAGTTATCTATGAGGACAACCAAGGATGCATTAAACTTGCCAGCAGTGAGAAGATTAGTGCAAGGGCTAAGCACATTGATGTAAAACATCACCACTTACGTGACTTAGTGGAACGTGGTGTCCTAGAGTTTGTTTATTGCGAGTCTGACAAGATTAAAGCCGATGGGTATGACAAAGCCATTATCAAGAGCCAAGTTTGTGAACTTCAGAACCGCAATGGGACTAACAGGATAAGTAGTTGTTGAGTGGGGGTGTTTGAATATGTTTGGTGCAACAACTCCATTCCTGTCTATGAGTGTTTAGTTGCTAGATTTGTATGCTGTTTATAAATTTAGAACAACAAAAAAAAAAAACTCCCAGAGGCTCACACAGGGAGAACATGTGACTGTATTTCCTGTTTTCCTATGTCTGTGTATGAGAGAAGCAGCCTGCTCTAAATGCTGCACAGATAGAGACACACAAATGATTTATTCCTGATCTATCATATGCTGTTCTTGTTTGTTCCTGAATAAAGAAGCTTTGTTGTCACACGCTTGGAGAGTATCCTGAATAATCCGCTGCCAACAGATACCCACTGTATTAGCTGCCAATCAGGGGTATTGGCAGGATTATACAGACCTCAGCATTCTGACCCCTGCTACATGTACAGTAGAAAAAACAGGGATTTCTATCAAAACTTCACCAAGCAGACCTGTATGTGATAGATCGCTGGGATCAGGCTCTATGCCACTACATCAGGAGTGGGCAATTAATTTTTCCAAGGGACCACATGAGAGACCGTGACTGTTGTGGAGGGTCGAATGTATAGGCTGAAATTAATTATACGCAATATTAATATTGACATATTAATCACTATATATTATTGCTAAACATTGTTTTTCGGTGATTACTTTGTATCTCCGTTCACACTGCACCCACACACACAAATGATACACCATTTGAAGGGTAAACTTGCCCCCTTCAGCAAGAAAATAGCCAAACAACCACACATCCATGATTTGATCACAAAATACAGTTTAAACATTAATTTTCATAAACCTGCTGTATGGAAATATGACCTGCAGGTGGCACCACAGTACCCCAAAGCACACTGCCACAAAGATGCTTACAGACATCACAAAGAAATCCAAACATTTGCCTTTCCAGCTTGCCTAACTGCTTGCCCAGCCTATTTTAGCCAAATTGAAGGATTGCACACTTCACACTTCACTGCAGGTGAGGCACTTATGCAAACACATTTGCAAACATGCACTGCCTATTGAATTGCACACTTGCACACTTGCTCCGTTCATATTCCACCCACACAAACAAATGATACACCATTTGAAAGGTCAAATTACCTGTAGGTGGCAGCACACTACCCCAAAGCACACTACCACAAAACTGCTTACAGACATCACAAACAAAACCAAACATTTGCCTTGGGGTCTTTCCAGCTTGCTCAAGTGCTTGCCCAGCCTATTTCAGGCACATTGGAGGATTGCACACTTCACTGCAGGTGAGTCACATATGCAAACACATTTGTATACATACACTGCTTTTTCGGTGATTACTTCGCCCCACACACACAAATGATACACCATTTGAAAGGTAAACTTGCCCCCTTCAGCTAGAAAAGACCCAAAAAAACCACACATTCTCAATTTTATCACTAAATACAGTTTAAACATTTATTTTCATAAACCTACAGAAAGATACAATGACCTGCAGGTGGCATTTTAACCGGAAGACATTTTTTGGCCTCTACTTATCAAACCAATTTATTGTATTACCAATCTACATATATAAATACCTGTCTGTGTTCATCATCTCATTAAATACATTTACATTTGATCAGCTTGCTTTTTCTGAAATTGGCTTCGCACCGGACCACCAATGTGCGAAAATTTTGCATGGGCCAAATAGTTATAATTATTTCATATTAATATTAATTGTATCACTTAATATTGAGCAGAATTAAGAATGCTGACATACACCTATATACCCTATGAGCCCACACACAGCCCCCTGTATATTGTAAGAGCACCCCCACAGCCCCATATATTCTATATAGCCCCAAATAGCCTCCAATATACAGCATGAGCCCCCACATAGACTCCTATATACAGCATGAGCCCCCGCGTAGCCTCCTATATATAGCATGAGCATCAAATAGTGTCCTATATACATTATGAGCCCCACATTGCCTCGTATATACATTATGAGCCCCACATAGCCTTCTATGTACAGCATGACCCCCCACATAGCTTATCTATATACATACAAATAGCTCATACACATGAAAAAAAAACACCACATACTCACCTCTCTCCCATATCCCCGGTGCTCTGCCGCTGCTCCTGTCTGCAGTGCACAGCTGACGCGATGGGCTGGGGAGGGCACGGTGCAGCCTGTGGGCCATTATTTCAGACTTTTGGTCATCCTGATGTGCGAGCCAGGACCTGAACAGCCAGAAGGCCGGATGAGGCCCGTAGGCCACAGTTTGTCCTTTAAAGTTCTCTCATCATGTTGTTCAGCCTTTGTGCTGTATGTGCACAATTATAGTGCTTTCTGCCCAGCTGGAATCATTGCATGTGTTAATTTCACAATTAAAGCACCTCAAAATATACCTATCCTAAAAACTAGTGATACACTAGGTAGGGATTTGGGGAATTCCTTATTAAAATGAGTTTGTAAGAACAAAATGTTTAAATCAAGCACAGGCGCTCTGAGCACCCTTGTCAAGGCCAAACAGTTCGGTGCACCTGAGCTTCCCTCCTTCTTTTTGCCATCTCACCATAGATGGCTTGCGGGAACTGATTACTTTCCTAAATGTGTCCATCGACAACTTTATCAGTTCCAGTTCTCCTTGGCTGAGAGTGCATGTTATTATAATGGAAACAGATCGGATGGGCGTCTGCTAAACACTTCTGCATCACGTATACCCAGTGAACACCAACCTCTATGAACTACTTTTTCCTTAAAGGGGTTATTAAGGACTATTTTTTTTCTACTATGGGCTAAAGAATTACACCCATGTAGTTGCTAACTACCTGCTTGTCCAGTCAGCCGTCGATCTCTGCTGGCTCAGAGCGATCCCAGATCCTCCTGCCTGCAATTCTGTGACTTCCACTGACATCATGTCGACAGAGCAGTTTCTCTTCCGCTCTGCTCTGTTGAAGGGATGTGACTGCCGATATTATGAAAAGTGGCATCTGACTGCCTAACTGAGAGATGCTGGCATGTCGTTGGCAATCACACCTCATCGACAGAGCAGCCCGGAAGAGGAAGAGCTGCTCTGTTTATGTGAAGCACCAAAATTGCTGGCAGAAGTGGTCAGTTACCACTCTGAACTGGCGCCAGGTAGTTAGCAACTACCTGCCTATTAGTTATTAGACCCAAGTGTAAAAAAAAAAGTCATCGGATAACCCTTTTAACATCTGTATAGTGATGGGCAAACCCGAATGCTAAAGTTTTGGATCCGTACTGGTGTCCATGCATGGACTCCGAACACAGACTTCTCAAGTAAGTCCGTGTTACAGTTCAGGTTAGGCAGCCTGAAAAAAAGCTCCATGAAAGGCTGCAGCGCAAACAATAAACAAGCTTTTACGGTATTGGCATGGCTTTCATTGATCGGTGGACCATGTGAAAAAAAAACACATTATGTCTTCCCCATTTTTGATAACCAGCCAAGGTAAAGCAGCTGGGAGCTGGTATTCTCAGGCTCGGAAGGTCCATGGATATTGGCCCCTTCCCAGCTTAAAAGTAGCAGCTGCCCCAGAAAAGGCGTATCCATTGGATGCGCCAACTCTTGCACTTTGCCCGACTTTTCCCACCTGCCCTGGTGCGTTGGCAAATGGGGTAATATTTTGAGGTTCATGTCAGCTGTGTAATGTCCACTGACATCAAGCCCAGAGGTTAGTAATGGAGCGACGTACAGTACAGACCAAAAGTTTGGACACACCTTCTCATTCAATGATTTTTCTGTATTTTCATGACTATGAAAATTGTAGAATCACACTGAAGGCATCAAAACTATGAATTAACACATGTGGAATTATACATTACACTTTACAAAAAAGTGTGAAACAACTGAAAATATGTGTTATATTCTAGCTTCTTCAAAGTAGCCACCTTTTGCTTTGATTACTGCTTTGCAGGCAGAAAAGGTGAACAGATGGACTCTACATGCCTGGTTCCCACCGTGAAGCATGGAGGAGGTGGTGTGATGGTGTAGGGGTGCTTTTCTGGTGACACTGTTGGGGATTTATTCAAAATTGAAGGCATACTGAACCAGCATGGCTACCACAGCATCTTGCAGCAGCATGCTATTCCATCCGGTTTGCGTTTAGTTGGACCATCATTTATTTTTCAACAGGACAATGACCCCAAACACACCACCAGGCTGTGTAAGTGCTATTTGACCAAGAAGAAGAGTGTTGGGATGCTATGCCAGTTGACCTGGCCTCCACAGTCACCAGACCTGAACCCAATCGAGATGGTTTGGGGTGAGTTGGACCGCTCACCGCTTCAATTTTGAATAAATCCCCAACAGTGTCACCAGCAAAGCACCCCCACACCATCACACCACCTCCTCCATGCTTCACGGTGGGAAATAGGCATGTAGAGTCCATCCGTTCACCTTTTCTGCGTGCAAGCAATAATTAAAGCAAAAGGTGGCTACATTGAAGAAGCTAGAATATAAGACATATTTTTAGTTGTTTCACACTTTTTTGTAAAGTGTAATGTATAATTCCACATGTGTTAATTCATAGTTTTGATGCCTTCAGTGTGATTCTACAATTTTCATAGTCATAAAAATACAGAAAAATCATTGAATAAGAAGGTGTGTCCAAACTTTTGGTCTGTACTGTATATCAGATATCCCTATTACTAACTCGGTAAGTGAATAGTTAAAAATACACAGACACACAGTAAAAAATACTGTATTTGAATAAAGACTCCTCCAATCCCTTGTTTACCAATTTATTAATTAAAAATAAATCCAGGAAGTTCGGAAAGCAAGCCAAGAGAGTAATGTCCTATAACGGCCATCTAATCATATGGAGTCTCATTCTGAGAAAGTTCTCAGAATGAGACTTCATAGTTTGTGCTCGTTCAGTGGCAGGCATGGAAATTTTCAAGCTTGTGCCTGACGCTGACCGCGAGTAACCCTATTGAGCCTCGTTCTGAACGAAGCTCAATAGGGTTTCTCGCAGTCAGTGGCAGGCACAAGCGTGAGAATTTCCATGCCTACCACTGAACGGGAGTGAACTATGAAGTCTTGTTCTGAGAACCCAGGATTCAATGGACTTCGTAGGACATTACACTCTTGGATTACCGTTGGAACTTCCTGGATTTATTTTTAATTAATAAATTGGTAAATGAGGGAGTAGAGGAGTCCTTATTCCTTATTGGATTACTGTCGGAGCTTCATGGGACCAATTTTATTAATAAATTGGTGAACGAGCAAGTGGGGGGGTCTTTATAAAAAAAAAATCTTTTATCCAATGTGTGTATTTTTTTAACTATTCAATTACCGTATTACTAATGGAGTGTCTGATAGACACCGCCCCATTAATAACCTCTGGGCTTTATGTCAGCTGTCAATTCACAGCTGACACCAACTCAAAAATATTAAACTGTTTGCCAATGCAGCAAGGCAAGTGGGAAAACCAGGGCAAAGTGCCAGAGCTGGCACATCAAATATGATGCGCCACTTCTGGGGTGACTGCAGGTTGATATTTGTAGGTTGGGAAAGGCCCAATAATCTTTGATATTCCCAGCCTATTAATATAGGCACGCAGTTGTCTGCTTTCTATTAGCTGGTTATTAAAAATAGGGGGGATGCCAAGCCGTTACTATTACAAATAAATAAATCAAAAATACTAATAAATAAATGAAAAAAATGATGTGGGGTCCCCTTATTATTAATAACTAGCTAAGGGAAAGCAAACAAATGCAAGATGATATTAATGGGCTGTGAATGCCCATAGTTATTGGTCCATTACCAACTTCCAAATATCAGCCTGCAGAATCCCCAGAAGTGGCTCATCACATTTGATACACCAATTCTGGTGCTTAGCCTCAGCTCTTCCTGATTACCCTGGTGAGGTGGCAATCGGGTAATTGTTTTTGGGGTTAGTAATGGAGAGGAGTCAGTCAGACACCCCCATTACTAACCCAGTAGTAAAAATAAATAAACACACAGGAAAAAAATCTTTATTTGAATAGAGACACCTCCACATTGGCCCTAGTTCACCAATTTATTAATCAAATGATCCCACAAAGTAATCCACATTTACCTTCTTGGTGTCTGGAGCCTGTGGATAGCAGTAAGCTACCACCATGGACAGACGCCGGCTGATGACTACTCTTATCAGCGTTGCCTGCTCTCAGCGAGACCAGGCACACGATGATGACAGTAGTAGTCAGCCGGCTCCTGACCGGAGGTAACTGTCACTGCCGGTCACAGCCACTGGTACAGTCGCTGTCCTCTGTCAAAGCATGGCAAAGTGGAGCTGTCCACGATACCCAGCGGCTGTCACCGGCGGTGACTTGAGTAAGGTTACCGCCGGTCAGAGTTGCTGTTTCCCACACTGCCACACAGAGGACTATGTGGGAACACTGTTATAGTGTCTGCCATTACTACCTCTTGTGGTCGGGCATTCCACAGTCTGACTGCTCTAACTGTAACTCGTAAAGAACCCTTTCCTATTTGGCTGTCGGAATCACCTTTCTTCTACCCATAATGAGTGAACCCTGGTCCTCCATTGAAGGGGAATTTTAATGTTTCATATAAATTTTGATATCTCAATACATTTTTTGCAGTTTTCATAAATTTTAAACCATTTAGAAGATCGGTTCTTAGAAATATTCCCAATTATTTAATTTTGTTCATAAAGATACATATACCAGTGGTGAAGTTCCTTCCATGGAGCACAGTAATATTTGCAGACATCTGTCTTCAGTTTGTTACATTCCCGTTTTGTATTATCAATACCGGTAAGTTACTGTGTGTTCTACATCTACTAAGTTATACACGAGATGTTAGGACACACAGAGCTCTTCACCAGACTATAGGGCTGTAGAGAAGAGTAAAGCTGCAGGTAAACAGGAGGTCAGACTGTGCCCACATCCAACCTGCTGGCGCCTTTTTAACTTTAGAGTTCACACACTGTATTAAAGCTATAAAGCACTGACCTCATCTTGGCACGAAGGATTTGGAGGATTTACTGGCCATATAAGGCTCCATTTAATCCAGACATGAAGGAAGATAAACACTCTAATTTGGGACAGTAGAGCATAATGTAACAGCTCTGGACAAGACCCATAATATGATTATAGTCCTCATGCTTTATGGCCATCCTCAAGTGTAGTTTCCGGTTGTATTTGCCCTATGTAGGACCTATTTTTATCTAAAGCTGTCCTTTCTCACAAATCCGCTAGAAAAGTATGGTCTCGCTTCCTTCATCCACAACATAATCTAATTGCTTTTGGTGCACATACCAGTCTAATATGTTCGGGATATCCGCAGGTCCTCTTATGCTTAGCTGGTCTGGCGTGATGTCATCATTGCAGCGTCAAACCGTCTAATCAAAAGAGCCTCGGACACCGTCCTGGCCAATGGATTGGGTCGTTAAAATTGATGCAAAACAACTATACTATCTATTTTTCAATGGTTAGTTCCTCTTCAATAAGCATTCCCCCAGGTCCATAGGTGCTGGACTTTACCTCACTGTCTAACATTTATTGGTACCGGCCATTGTTCAGTGGCTTTCCTGTCATGAACTGAAAGCCTCCTCTTTTATGCCTTTATGCAGTTTAATAACCAGGAGAGCAGGAGAAGAGAGACAAGGACCCATCTCCACTTCGTTTTATACATCTTGGCATCTCTGGCACTTGACAACGGGCAATGGACATGCAATTTTGAATGCAAAATTTGCTGGAATCATTAGCGGACGCCATGTCATGTTTGGAGAGCCGCTGATGTGCCTAAACAGTGAATACCTGTCACGGGTGTGTCGCTGCGAAGATCGTCGCGATTGCACACCCTGACTTCTCACAGCTGAGTTTCTGGTGCTGGGTGTTTTTCGGCAGAGAGGGAGTTAATTCTCCCTCTCTCTGTGCTGGACAAGACCAGCCTCGCTCAGCTGCAATTAATGTTGTTGTAATTGGATTCCTTCAAATACCTGCCTGTCTGCTAGGGAAGTGTCGGTGAAAGCATTCATGCAGACCAGCAGAGCGGATCGTATTGAGAAGTCTAAAGCTAAGAGTACCTGTTGTGGTTTTCTCCTCTCCTCGCTTTATTATTTATCTCCTTACCCGTTGGTGTTCCCTCTGTAGTGGTAGTTTTGTATGCAAGGTGGTCTTTTATTTTACCCCTTGTACTGTCTCGTTCGTCTTATACTGTGTGTGAAGGCAGTTACCTTCCTGTTCCCTGTGGTGGTAATCAGGGTCCTTCTCAGGACTAGATTACAGTGGTTAGGGATTCACAGGAGATAGGGTTACGCTGGCGGCCTGGACCTCTGTACCATCAACAGTACCTCCAGGTAGAGGGATTAGTCAGGACCCCAGCTTAGGGTCAGCATAGACCCCGGTCCTCCTGTATACAGAGACAGCGTGACAATACCTACACAAGTGACCCCATTTTGGAAACTAGACCCCTGAAGGAACTTATCTAGATGTGTGGTGAGCACTTTGAACCCCCAAGTGCTTCACAGAAGTTTATAACGTAGAACTGCAAAAATAAAAAATCTAATTTTTTTCCACAAAAATAACTTTTTAGCCCCAAAATTTTTATTTTCTCAAGGGTAACAGGAAAAATTGGACCATAAAAGTTGTTGTGCAATTTCTCCTGAGTATGCTGATACCCCATATGTGGAACAGTGGAAACCCCCCCACAAGTGACCCCATTTTGGAAACTAGTTCCCTCAATTAACTTAACTAAATATGTGGTGAGCACTTTGAACCCACAAGTGCTTCACAGAAGATTATAACGTAGAGCCATGAAAATAAAAAAAAAATCACATTTTTTCCATAAAAATGATCTTTTAGCCCTACTTTTTATATTTTCACAAGGATAACAGGAGTAATTGGACCCCAAAAGTTGTTGTGCAATTTCTCGTGAGTATGCTAATTCCCCATATGTGGGGGAAAACAAGCAACGGAGCCTGTGAAAAAGACTTGGGTATACTAATAGATCACAGACTGCACATGAGTCAACATTGTGATGCAGCAGCAAAAAAGGCAAATATAGTTCTGTGATGTATCAAGAGAAGCATAGAGTCTAGATCACGTGACTTAATTATCCCCCTCTACTCCTCTTTGGTCAGACCTCATCTGGAATACTGTATCCAGATCTGGGAACCAGATTTTAAAAAAGACATTGAAAATCTAGAGCAAGTTCAGAGAAGAGTGACCTGGATGGTGAGCAGACTGTAAAGTATGTCCTATGAGGAACGGTAAAAGAACCTGGGAATTATTAGTTTGCAAAAAAGAAGGCTGAGACTTAATAGCTGTCTACAAAGATCTGAAGGGCTGTCACAGTGTAAAGGGACCATCATTATTCTAATTTGCACATAGAAACACGAAAAGCAATGAAATGAAACTGAAAGAGAGAAGATACAGATTAGATATTAGAAAAAACTTTTTGACAGTGAGGGCGATCAATGAGTGGAACAGGCTGCCACGAGAGGTGGTGAGTTCTCCTTCAGTGGAAGTCTTGAAACAGAGGCTGGACAGACATCTGTCTGGGATGATTTAGTGAATCCTGCATTGAGCAGGGGGTTGGACACGATGACTCTGGAGGTCCCTTCCAGCTCTAACATTCTATGATTTTACCTTTGTCTGACTGCTGGCACTATTAACCCCTTTCCAACGTTGGGCATAATAGTACGTCCATGTCGGACACCCTCCCTTTGATGTGGGCTCCAGCGGAGAGCCCACACATCTTTCCCCAGACATGTCAGCTGTTTTGAACAGCTGACAT
>VIAB01000721.1:189325-201013 GCA_009801035.1 Oophaga pumilio
GAATTACACTTACTGTTGTAGGGCAAATTCTAGTGTTTATATAAGAAAACGTAATGTCTGTACTGACAGAATAACAGAGACCTTTTCGGCAGGAGCAATGAATGAGTGTCATTTGACAGAGAGGTGTCATGATTCTTTAAAGGAAATTATGGAGTGCAGCCCTCCCAGCAACAATCAGCAGTCCAACAAGCACACAACTGATCACATCTCCTTTATGTTACTTAAAAATTATTATTGGCAATTCATCTCCCCACGTAAAAGGGGATCTGCTACTGAAAGTATGCAATTTTGTGTCGAAGGCCAATCGCATTAATGTTCAGTCTTTACAGTTTGCATCCTTAAAAAGAGGTTTTCCCACAAACAAAGCTTCATTTTAATCACTAGATCTTGGAATAGTAATAATAATAATTTCCACAATTGGATGTGTTTAAATAAAATGTTCCTGTGCTGAGATAATCTTATAAATGTGCCCCTGCTGTGTCCTGTGTAATGTCTGTGTCTGACCGTACAGGGACATGGTCTGATCATACCACAGCTCCTGGGAGTGGGGGCTGTAGCAAAAGGGAGTATAAAACATTGTTTGAAAACAGGCAAGAACATGTATTATCTCATAGAAGGGGGTCAGAGCTGATTCTTTCTGTGAGGTAATACATGTCCCTGCCTGTTTTTAAACAATGTTTTACTTCAAATAAACAATCAGCTGTGATCCTGTGCTATAATACCTGTATACTCCCTTTTCCTTCCTCCCCGGCCCAGGAGCTGTGGTATGATCAGACCATGTTCCTGTACGGTCAGACACGGCCATTACACAGTACACAGCAGGGGCACATCTATAAGATTATCTCAGCACAGGAACAATATTAAATAAAATAATTTCCACAATTGGATGTATTTGCAAGATTTATTGATTAAAATTAACTTTTGTTCATAAGAAAACCCCTTTAATTCTTGTTCATGTAGTAAATCTGTCTGCTTGAATAAGTTACCATAATGACTTATGTAGGCCTTCTAAAGCACAACAGAGCACAAATCTCCCACTTTATATCAAGCCTCTGGCAGTCTACAGTGAGCCACTAAAAATATTAACTGCTTACTCGCCAGGCACCTAAAAAGGGGTTGTCCAGATAGAACAAGTTAATACCTCTTCTGTGGATAACTTGCTGAACGGTGAAAGTCCCAACCGCTAACACCAGCAATGATTATCAGATTGGGGAATTTTCATACTGATCGCCGCTCCGTTCCCGCTATGGGGTTGATGAAAAGAGTCATAGAGCAGAACTCTGCAGCCCCATAGGGAAGGATTGAAGTGGAAGTTGAGAATGAGCTCTACCGGCTATTCTAACAGGGAGAAAAGTTTCTCGTTCTGCCCATGAGTGCAGGTCCCATTGGACGGAACCCCACAGATAAACTAAACCACCTCCTGTGGGTAAGCAATAATTTTTTAACCCAACAACCCATTTAATGACTACCTCCAATTAGATTTAGCTTGATATGGAAGTCATTACACAAGTACTGGTTGATATTTCCCAGAAAGAAGCAAGGACTTTGACTTACCGAATATAGCCTGGCTCTTTTTTACCTTCAACCACTTCCTGGTCCACCTCAACACAAATTATGTCAGAGTTTGGAACTTCGAACATGGGCTCAAGAAGGAGTTTTTCCTTTAAGGAAAAAGAAAAAATGAAAGACATGAAAGACAGTAAGGTAGAGCTGCAGAGTTTTGCTTGGAGGTCACAGAGGCGCAGCTAGTGCCCAGTTACATCTAGGTCATGGGCCTGTAATCTGGCGGACGTCCAACAAGGGAAAATATTACATTAGCTCCGACCTACCATGATTGAGCGAAGGCCTCTAGCACCAGTTTTACGTTCAAGAGCCAGTCTGGCAATGGCCCGCAGAGCGCCTTCAGTGACATTTAATTCACACTGAAATACAATACATGAATAACAGTGAAAAGATAAAAACAGGAATAAAAAAAAAATAAAAAAAAAACAATATGATCCAAAGCAATTTAAAGCAAACCTTGTCCATGCTGAACAGAGCCTGGTATTGTGGCACCACGGCATTGCGTGGCTCTGTGAGGATGCGAACGAGTGTTTGTTCATCAAGGCTGTGGAGGGGCACCACTACGGGAAGGCGGCCCACAAACTCTGGGATCATGCCAAACTCGATGAGGTCCCTCGCTTCCACGTGACGCAGCAGCCGGTCCTTCTCTTCAATGTCTTGTACTGCATTCGATTCAGCACTGTTATTCGCCAGATCTGCTGCTGCAGCGGCTCTACGGCCCTTCCCCAAATTAGAGGCGATGCCGAACCCCAAATACTGAAGGGCAGAGAGAAAACAAAACCGCAACATGAAAAGAAAGGCAGTATTTAAGTGTACTTCATACAAGGCCAGTAACAGCACCTTGCAGATGTCCATTTCCAGGTAACCACAGCCTGTACCGTGTGCATTACCCATGTGGCACAGCATGGACTCCCCTCTATGAGGGCTGGCAGACAAAGCCTATAATATATAGAAGGCTGTGCATAAATGTCTGCAGTAGTTCCCAAAGAAGAAATCCACAGCTGTGGGACGAAAAAAAAAAAAACAAAACAAAAAAAACACGCAGCCTAACACTTCTTCCCAAATCTTAGTTTAAGTGTCAGAGGTCATGATACAGTGGATATGTATATATGGCCATCCTCAAATGACAACATACTTGGGGGAGGTGATTGGTTTGCGAGTGTCACACTTTTACGTGACAGTATTTTGGCTTTGTCCTAGTGACTGATTCGTTGGACTCGCACCAGTCTCTCGCATCAATACCCGGCACTGCCGTCGGCACTCGTGACCTGAGTGTGCGGCTGCATGTATTTTTATGCAGCTGAACACTCCAGTCCGAGTGCCGACGGCAGTGCCGGGTATTGAGGTGCGAGACTTGTGCGAGTTTGTTGCAAGCGTGACCCGCGCCTTACTGAGGGGCTACTTATAAATTATGCTTCTTGTATTCTAGTTATGTGCAGTACCTTTGGTTACCACGGCTGTGGTAAGTCACCCACCGACTCAGACTCCTCAATTTCCCCGACACTGACCCCACAGCACAGATCACTCCTGACCATGTACATAAAGTGCAGAACAGACTCATCTCAACTAAGAGTCCAGATCCTTAGATCAGGAACAGGACATTTCATAACTTTCCATAATTATTATGAAAACATTAACATCACATCCTGCCCTGAACTACTGAACCCAATTTATTACATATTTTAGGAGTCGGAGTTGGTCCATTTTATCCACCAAAGCGGACATCGACTCCACAGCCGTGCTGGTTACATTCTCCTTTATGTCCCCACTGCCGGTATTACTAGTCTGCCTAGCCAGGAGCTGCACAGGCCACACTTATTCACAACGGAGAGGTTAATCCAAGTGCCGCACAAATCAGTGCCCTGGATCTAAGCAGAAGCTGCACACAGACCTGCTTCACGCTCATGGACCTCAGACTGCAATATCCCATGACAGAACTACCTCTACAAGAATCAGTGCAGTCACTTCACATACATATTCCCATCATTATGTTAGTATGACCTGACTCCCCCCAAGTTGAGTAGCTACAAGCCATCTGTAGGCTGGCGATCTGCAGATTGGAGAAGCAGCTGCAGTGAATGGGGGACCAACATCAATTTCACAATTCTGATCACAATTACAATTCTGCTTCAATTAAAATGCAAATTTCAATTAATTGTTCAGACTAAACTCAAAGTTTTGCTAGATCAGGTCAGTGCAACTAAATGAAGGTGTTTATCTGATGTAGCAGGAGAGGGCCAAAAAATATCTAATGTACACATGACACTTAAATATCTTTACCAGAGGACAAACACAAGAAAGTAATATGAAGGGTCAGGACAGAGCTGCATAATCAGAAACAAAAATGAGACACCTTGAAGTGCCCCTCCAAGGATACTTTACTGCTTACTCAGACATTGGATGCAGGGAGACAAGGGCACATTGGATCTCTCCATGCCCAGTGTCACACCCTGCCTGGACACATGAGGCATATCTACAAGGTAAGCCATAAACCTTTGAATTGGGACAAACCTTTTCATTCTTCCTCCTACTGATAATCCTGTCCAGGCCATTGAAAGCTCCAGATGATACAAAGAGGATGTTTGTAGTGTCAACTTGAACGGTTTCACCACGGAGCTTCCGAGAGTTTTTCTCAGGGACATTGACAATGGTGCCTTCAAGAAGCTTCAACAAACCCTGAAAGTGAGGACAAATCAGCAATATTATCAAGTAGACCTAATCATGTACACACTGCAAAAAGCAGTAAACAAATGTATGTAGTCTGGTAACACGTTAGCCTTTGAACCAATATACTAAAGCCCTGTTAATGTTTGACAATTCTGAAGACACAAAAACATAGAAATTCAAAATAGTTCACAAATGTATATTGGCGCGTATGTTCATGTAGACACAACTACAAAGGCTACCGATCAGATGTACCTGCTGCACGCCTTCTCCACCTACATCCCTGAGCTGATGGATGCCAGGGACACTGCCGATCTTGTCAACCTCATCCAAAAATACAATTCCTGAACAACAAAAATTACACAATGAATAAAAAAAATAAGAAAAAACAAATTTGAATAGTATTTTCTATGCTAAACTATAAAAATTAATGTTCCAGAACCTGGAAGACAATGAAATGAAAGTTGAAGTTTGAGCAACAAGGTGGGCAACATTGGGAAGGCGATTACTTGTAACTAAATTAGGAGCTGTGTACAGGTAGTTTATTACAGAAGAGAAAATCTGAACTTAAGTTCGGGGTTCATACCGGACACTGTGTCCGATGCTAAACGCCAAACGTGGACTTCTCCCAGAAGTCAGTTTCAATGTTTGGAAATCCCAGAGAAGTCCAGGAGGAGAGAGGAGTGAGAATTTTACAGCTCCAAAGTTCCGTTCCCCCTGGTTTTCAATGGAGTTTGGGTTCAGGTACAAGTTTGGGTGCAATTCTAGTACCTGAACCATACATTGGACTAAAGTTTGGGTCAGGAATCAGAACCAGAACTTCCACGGGTTCACTCATCCCTAGTTACAAGTTCCAATTCGAAATTAGGAACTATGGCCGAATCAGACTGGGAGCAGGCGAGTAGATGAGGCGATACGACAAGAATTTACTGACAGGACGCAATAGACGCACCTTGTTGGGCCTTTTCCACATTGTAATTGGCATCCTGAAGCAGTTTGGCAACCACAGACTCTATGTCCTCTCCCACATACCCAGCCTGAGTCAAGGTGGTACAGTCACAAATGGCAAAGGGGACATCCAAACACTTTGCCAAGGTCTGTGCAAGAAGAGTTTTACCTGTAGGAGGATACAATATAAATATTACACAGACATTATGCTAGTCAAACTGTAATAAGTAACAGAGATACAACGTGGGAGCCAGAGCTAAAGAAAACAAATCTAAATGAGGATTACATCTCTCTCAGATGCCATGCACCAGATACAAGTTCAGTTAACCATGGAGACCATTAGTCCGCCTTAGGTATTCAGGCACACACAGAATGTGATCAGATATTAGCAGAATAATACAGGCATGTGATCCCAATATAGAGAATTGCATTTACCATACAGTGCATAATGCCGAGTATTTTGGTAGGGGCGGCACTTCCACTTCAGAGAAAAGGAGGACTGTGTCTAAAAGGCTTATGGAACAGCAAGAGGTTATAAATCCACTTTCAAGTACTCCATGTGACTGATATGTTATTCTTCCAATTAAGACATTTCTGCAGATTGGCAGCTGTTCAGCAGTTTACAGGCTGTGCACGATACCGTAGATTCAAGAAACCACTTCAAAAGGAGCAAAGCCGCAGTACCAAACAACCTGTGGACAGGGGTAGGGCATTTGGAAGAAAGGGGCATGCTTTTTCTAATCTGGATAAACTCTTTAAAAACAGGCTGTCCGGACTTGCCCGTTACCAGATCGGTGGGTATCAGACAGCTGGCGCCCCCGATCAGCTGCCAAATTTAAAAACTGAACAGCACAACACACCATTTAGGGGCTACTCCTGGTACTTTAGATTATAGGAACAGATTTTCAGCAGCCACTACATACGGCCATTGACAGATAACAGCTGACTGGTGGTGATCAGACACCGCCACCAAGCAGAAACTGTAACCTATGCCAAGAGCCCCTTTAAAAGACTTTTTCTAGTAGGTTTGACGAGAGCGCTACGACAACTACAAGTTGGTTAATACTGGCAACACAATCACCATTGCTCAAACCATGACAATATATTTTTATTAATGTTTATACTAAACCTTATTTCCTAAGAACCGTGATATATGGAATAGAAAACACGTGAGGAAGCCTCTTACCAGACCCGGTCGGTCCGAGCAGCAAGATATTACTTTTCTCTAGCCTGATGTCGTCATTGTTGGAGTCCAGCACGTCGCCTCCTCGTCTCTCCTGGGGCATTTGTTGGTTTACTTGCTGTTGCATAGACGCTCCCAGGGCATTGCCATGCGGGCTGATCCCAGCTATCTGTAGTAGTTCTGGAGGGAGAACACACAATGTAGCTCAGTGGAATCTCATTCTTCACATAACGATTTAACCATGTGTATTCAATCATCAAACATTTGACATAGTCCAAAACATATCCTGTGAGCAACAGACAGCCTACGATGTGACAATTGTTTGTGCACGTGAAGAGATGACACGGAGAGGGACCAGGAAGAGCTGGCAGATATATTGTTAGTATGACAAGTCATGCGTGGAGAGCTTTGCATATGTCCAGACCGCCCAATCAATAAAACATCCAATAAGGTAAATCATAAGTCTTAAGATGATAGTTACACGCTCATTATAGGAAATATACCAGAACGGAAGTTATGGAGGAAATCTGTGGCTGCAAACACCACCTGATCATACAATCTGCGGAGGAAGAAGGGGAACCACAGAATCTAGTGGGAGCAATGCCGTCCAAGAGAGAAGACTTACTTGTAAATCTGTACTCATCCTCCCGTCTTCTTATCTCTAACTCTACAGAGAAGGGATTGAAACAGTGACATGAAGAGATCATAAGCAACCTGCTTACAGAAAAAAACAACCCAGCATTTCTAGAGGTCCTCTTCTGGGCCAGATCAGCGAATCTACATCAATTCCTGTCGAAAGGGGAAATCTGGCCTCAGCTCCCTAACCTGCGTGCACAGCCATGTTGTATTCAAAGAGCACAAGTATCTCATAGCCTTGGAGAAAAGGTACGAGAAGGCTTATAGTCCGTGGTGACATTTGACCGCTGGAAGGCAGAAATAGAAAATGACTACAACATGTAAAATCAATCAATCTCAAAACCATATTTACTAGTAATAAGTACTGAGGAGTGGTTTGGGTCTTGGACCTGGGTCCTACACTGGGTCACAAATCAAGAATAAGGTGGTCTTAGATTATTGAATGGGCTCAAGAAAAAGACTATGGGTGTGTACATCACTCTACTATCAGCATTACGGCGCCCAGGTTTCACCAGTGGCAAGGGGCTTGAGGGCTCAGACCACTATAGGTCAATATAGTGCTTGGCTGCAGCAAATCAGAAAACATTACAGGGAGTCTTTCAGCACAGAATGACCCTCTAGCTCCACCACCTTTTCTTTGATTGACAGTTCTGGCTTTTCAAGTAGGTGGGAAGGTGAACTTAAAAAGGGACTGTCAGCACAAAATGACTGTCCAAACCAAGTACAGGCACTCGGTGCTCCATGGAACGATCAATCATTTTCACCTTCCCACCTGCTTAGTTTCCATCCATCTCCAGCCTTCTCGGGCTCTATGAAGCCAAAGCTGGCAATCACATAAGGGGAGGGAGGTGTATTTAAAATGACTGACTTTTCCATCCCGTTTTATAACCAGTAGTAACAGTATTTGTGCTACAAAAATCGGACTGAAAGCATCATGCCAAGTTTTTTATTTTTGTTTTACTGTTGAAGAGGTGCCACTAATCTAAGTTCCCTGCCCCACGTCATATACTTACCAGCTGCCGCATTCATCTGTTCTCAGCACCGCTTCGGTCGCTTTTCAGTAGTTTGTGACCTTTTGGATCGCTCCAGTGTTTGCTAGGAAATCTGGAAATCACAACTCAATAGAAGTCTCAGAGCCAGAATAAGCCTCTCGTAGACTTGCATTGAGAGCTTGTGATTGTTACCTCTGACTTCTGGTCAGTCAGAAAAAGCGGTCACAAGATGGCGGATTGGGATTGGCGCAGCACTGGGAATAGCTGAAGACTGCAGCTGGTTAAATAGGGACCTTACATTAGTGGCACCCCTTCTGTACTGAAATAAACTGAAAAAATAAAGACAAGCGGAGGGGGTGCTTTAACATTTAATAATTCACTTTTCATGACGTCTGCACACAGCAAAGCCCAGTTGAGCCAGCATGACTGAAAGGTAATAGAGGACAAGCATACCAAAGAGAAGGGGCAGAGGTTAATCAGTAGCCAGGGCAAAAAAAAAAAGCATACGAATCAAACAGAAGCGGCTTATGATCTAGACTGGTGTAGCAATGGAGGAGAAAAGCAAAGCGAATGATGGTATTTATACATAGACATGTCTCCCAACATGACCAGAGTCTTGTCCCCACTGGTCAGAGACTTTGTGGTCGGATACATATATAAGGCAAGTAGGACAGTGTTTGCTGGTGTGTGTGGAAAAGAGCACAAACCTATGGCCTGAAATAGAGCCAGCTCAGTCAGCACATCACAGATCTTTCCACTACACTGAGGCTGCACATCAGGAGAGGACATGACATGGCCTGAAGGCACGGAGCTCTGTACAGGCAGGTACAAATAGGAGTGTAGGCAGCGCCACCAGATCCATTCATAGGGGTGAGAATTCACCGCTGATACGAGGTTACCAACTGGATTATCCAGTGGAAGGCGTATACGGCTCACAGGTTTGTGACTTTTTTATGCCAGTATTCCAGAATAAAATAAATAGCCCCCTCAGCCCACAAGTGTCCGACACTGCAATTGTAGCGAAGACGTGACCATAGATCACATACAGTTCGACAGGTCGGGTACGTGAGATGGATGCAGCAGCCACAGATGCCACCGTAGGTATCGGGAAAGCTAACCAGCATGGCTCCATGCACATATTAACAGGACCTAGCTCACCTCGCGGGGTCAGAGACGCCTGTTTCTCCACTTCTGCTTGCTGCCTTATGTTAACTGGGATGTTATTGTAAATCCGCTTGTAATGATTGTACACAGCTACAGCAAGAACCTTCTTTGCAAACGACTGACCCACCACATATTTGTCGAGGTAGTTATAGATCTGCAATGAATTGACAATTACTCAAAAGTGAACATCAATGCTGATTGTAGATATATATATATAAAAAAAAAAACCTCTATAAACCTAGCATCCCCCCAACCCCGTACAAAAATGCCAAAAAAAATAATAAAATTGACGCAGGTTACTCACCTCCCAAATTCCCTACTGCTTCGGTTTCATTAATATAACCAGTGCAGCAGATTACTACCACGGCTAGCCTCAGCAGTCACGTCACCGGGTCGGGACATCACTGCTATATTGCTATAGCAGAAGTGACAGACTGGCGAGGGTCGTGGCAGCGGAGAAACAGGAGGAGTAGGGGATAGGGGCAGAGTTTTGCTCATATATATTTCATTATTTTAAACAGTATCTGCGCATTTTGTACATATCTTTTTACTCTCCAGACAACCCTTTAGTTGTTCATTAAAATCTGTGCTAAACAGAAAAAAAAAAAATTTTTTCTTCATCATCCATTAAGATATAATTAAAGTTTTGCTTTTCTTTACCAAGATCTGTCAAGGCCCTACCATATCTGTCACACATCACTAAGTGAAGGAGGAAAAAAATGCAAATATTCAGAACAATTGAGACTATTTTCTATAGGAATATTTGTGCCTCCGTCACGTACATTGTCATACCTATAATTCTTAATCAATGGCTGATTGGCTATCAAACATACATACCTGCAGACAACCGGGAAAACCGAGCCCAACAAATCAGCTGAGAAATCAATTATTAAAAGGGGTTTTCCAGTTTAATCACATATAATGAAAAGTTAGGCAACTTTCTACCGAATCGTTCTAGGTGTTTCAATTCCTTTCAAGGAGAACATTTTGGTTTACACTCTCACAGCCGAGGGCTAAAAACCCAAATTGACTTGCTTCAAGGACCAATGTTTTGCAATTCCCTTTTCTCACATTGGGCTCATGATTATCAGGGTATGTAATAGTGGTCTGAGAGTGGTTATCTTTTCTCCTTTTCATGACTATAGCAGATTTTACCAATACTCCTCTGAGTTACTTGGCATCTCTGGGGCATAGTCAATATACATTAGTAACTGCAGACAGCTTGTACCACCTGTCTGCAAGGTATAATTATTATTGTATGTAATACGGCTGATTAGGATACATCAATAGGTTGCAATTTATCCCTTCTCCCGGCCCCTTTTTTGTTGACATTGGTATAACAGATTTTTTAGAAGGTGTAGTATCGATAGGGACAGTCATCGAGAGCGGGGGCGCCATTTTGCACAGGTTTATAGAGTGCCAACCCCCGCTGACAGGTAGGGCACATCTAGGGTTAATTTATTAATAATAAAGTGCAATATTAACGTTTGGGTTGACAGCTATATAAGCATTCCCGTTATTGCATCAGTTATTTTTTGTTTGGCTCACTAACCAGAGATCTTTCCTTTCGCTCTGATCCCAGTAGGGCAACATAGGGTAGGGTTAGAAGGGACAGCCATCGACAAGTGGGGACGCCAATGCGCAGTTTTTAGGGTGCCAACCTCCACAGTAAGGCAGGAAAAGTAAAGCATCCTTATAGGATCAGGCACACTCCTGGTTTCTGATTTTTAGGATGATGGTTCTTTTTTCATTTGTGGTCTATGTTCTGTATTACTATTAATAAAGGTTATATTTGACGCTTTATAGCGTACAGAGGATAATACGGTGATTTCTTTACCAGGGTATGTACACACATGGCAAAATTGCAATTATTTGCAGTTCTTCCTTCATCTGAATAGGCCTTGCAGAAATCCATTCACGTGCTACAGAAACAACTGCACTCAGATGTAAGAAATGGATTTAAAGACAAAGCACAAAACCCTCAGTATTCAGCACAAAACCCTCAGTATTCAACCTCCGAGCACCGCGTCTGCTATCGTCTGAAGCGCTGAGGTCACGTCGACAGCACTGCAGGCAGTCCCTTGGCTATCACCATCTAGACGGCACGAGCCGCTGAGCCCAGTTAGAGGCTGCAGCAACATCACCACTACAGCAAAGTAATGGAGACCAGGACAAATAAACCACAGGGTTTTTTTTGTACAACGAACTGTACATATCAGAAAGGGTATAACCCCCTTTAAGAGGTTAAAACCACACATTGTTCAAGATTTCCAACGAGGATCTTGACCTAAAACCACATATTATACATTCAGTATGTTGTGCATAATGCTGAGGATTCGCCGCAGACGTCATATTCATCCACAGTTATAAACCAACGTCTCCTATGAGTGGTATTCTGTCTCTACAGGCTTGACAAGCTAAAGACTCACATCTATACGTGTAGCCAAAATACGGCATCTGGACTTCACTGGGCATCAACACATACACCCAGATTCATATGTGTGCATGATAGTACATCTGCAGCTTTGAGAGATATTA
>VIAB01000721.1:281469-298699 GCA_009801035.1 Oophaga pumilio
TCAGGGTAAATAGGGGGAAATGAAGATATACATTTAATAGGGAATGTGGAAATTAAACATTTGCCCCATTTGCCTTCTGCAGCCTGTTACATGACCCATTGCTGGCTACAAAATGGTTTAAATAACCGTCCGTCAGTGAATGGTTCTGACGGTCTAAAGGGAAGGTTTGTGACTCCTATCACTTTCTGAGCGCCTCCCTGATGATTTATGACCACAGACCACATCAAAGTTGAACATGCAGAGAAACAAACAGCCTGGAAAAGCCAAACGGTGCAACATTTTTTTTAAAATGAAACCGAATTGCAAAACTGATTTTTAACGCAAAAGAAAAGTTGTCTTGAGATGGATAACCCCTGTAATCAAACCTGGGGTCCACTCTACTGTCCGAGGGTCTTTGGCAAGTTTACTTTAATGCATTGACAACAACAACTGAACAAATTAATGACAAGTAAAACCTCATACAGTGGGAAGCTGTACACCCTGCACATCTCTTACACATTGCATCGCGTAAGGTCATGTAATGATTTGACATCTAGAATTTGATATATTGGTTTCGCTGATGACACACGGTATTGTCCATGCATGTTCGGGAGTCAATAGTCTGCCAGGATCCACTGAGCTCTGCTTAGGAAGTAGTTGCATAGTGTCAGCACAGAGTCAGGAGGCTCCGTGAAAGCACCAAGTGATTTTTGTAACGTCTGGCACTAAGGCTAAGTATTATTCAAGGCAGTTTGGACTCCTGCTGTCTACAGTTAAAAAATACATTTAGAAATTAGATATTTTTATATTATCAAATAGCATTGAGTCACAATTACTTGACAGATACAGAGGATGCTGAGTAATATTCTGCACTTAATGCTGGAGCAAGTAATCAAGGATAATGTGGCAGAATATCACTAATCCCATGGAGTATTATGATTAAATGCTGTTAAAAATAAAGAATAAAACTGGGGAATTTCAATAGATTAGTCTTATTTTCCGCACATTTCTCTTTATATGACAATTTACTTTCCCCTTTCACAAATCATTTGCTGCTGGCAAAAAAAAACAACTATGCTTTACTTATCCTCCCTGGGTACAGCAATATACCTCTGGTGATTGCTGCAGCCTACGCATAATCACCGGAGACCCAGCGCTGCAGTCAATCACTGAGCTCAGCAGCTTTGCCAATGTAAAAGGCACGAGCTCAATGCTGCCCCTCTGTGGACGTCACCGCTGCAGCCAATCAATCTCGGAAGGATAAGTAAATTACTGTGTTTTTATTACCTCCAGCTGAGCCAGCAAGCAAATATTTTTTTGAATGAGGATAACGCCAACCCCGAATCAAATACGGCCTAACTTTACAATTTTGTCATTTAAAATCGGACTTGGGCACTTTTCAAACTTTGGTAATACTGTCACACAGATTAGAAAGGAACCTTAATGCTCCTCTAACGCCCGTACAACAGCCCCGACCCGGTGATATTGTGTCCGTCTGAAACCTACAATTAAGGTTCAATATTAGAGATGAGCAAAAAGATTTGTACTACCATATTCCGGGGTCCACTTCCGTAATCCGTGGCAGCCGGACCATTACAGTACAACGTCCTAGTCGAAGAATGCCGGCATCCTGGGCGCCTCACGATTACTAGGTCCCCGCAACATCAATACAAACTGCACTCTGGAAGGCGGGAGTGGGAATCTCTTTGGTTAAAGTGAATGTCCGCTCCTAAACATCATTGTGATTTTCATCCAAACACGTCCAAATTTATGTTTCTTCATAAAGATTGCAGCTGCGATCTATCGATAGAACGTTCTAAATTCACCGGAAAGGGCAGAAACTAAAGGACTCGTTAGATAAACCTGCAGGACGGAGCGACCATCTGATGATCATGGAGAACTCTTGATTCTCCCACAGATGACGTTGGTGAAGAGAAGGATTGGGTAGTCGCAAGTCAAGGGCAGAGAAGAGAAGTTTGGCAGCAGCTTTCTCCTCTCTCCCCATTGAAAATACATAAAAACTCAGCCACGTCCACCTCTCAAGTATACAGGAGAGATAGGAAAGACCTCGGTGGTTAATAATGGCACCACGACTATGGGCCGTGCTTTGCGGTCATTACAGTAAGACACATGAAGGCTGCGGCCACTCTTTGGCTGCAGTGGTCACGTGCTGACTGTTTTCAAACATAGATCGGGGGAATCAACAGAACATCTGCACTGGATTGGTGAAGGAAAGGATTGGGTTCTGCAGCACATGCTGCTGATTTTATATTTTTACACTGGTTAATCCTTTAACATGTTGGCAACCTGCATTCACCACTAGAGGGAGCTAAGTGGCGCAGTTATGCACGAAATCCCCCATCATTTTCTAGGTGGCGCAGTAGGAAACCAGCAACTTATTATTTAGTTTTACACCTATGCAGGAGATTTGGAGCTCTGTACCAGAAAATAACCCTCCGGCAGCAATAAATACATTAAGAAAATGCTCTAGAGCATTATTCTGGGTCTAAGAATCACAGTGATGACAAGAGGCGAAGATTCACTTTAACATTAGACGAATGGCTGACAGTGAAGCATATAGTATAGAGTAAGATAAGATGGTGGCAGGAGAGAGTATACACTAACCTGATAAATGCCATATCTTCATTACAAGTAATAACTCATCAATACAAGATGTTGCTTCGATATCCACCTCCTGTATCGTAAAGAGGGTTGATCCATTCATCTTAAGAAAATGCTTTAATGACTTATACAAAATGATTTAAGTTTCTTTAAGAAAGGTTAAAAAGAACAATTATTACAAAGAACTTTAAATTTATCACAAATGTACACAAATATTGTGGCACGTGTAGGAATCAGTCACCCTACCCGTCACTGCAAGCATATAGAAAACACTCTGGAATAGAAAATCACCCAGCTACTCCTCGCTCACACAAGTGTGCTGTAGGTAAAAAACGTCATTCACCCTGTGCATACAAAATGGAATTATAAAATCAGATCTTGGCAAAGGGCGTCCACATTGTAGCCCCAGTATTGCACCGGTGATGTGCTGTGCATATGAAGAAGATGGCCTGCAGCGGTGTCCCAGTTTAGGACTGCTCCCATACTGAGCACAGAAGCTGGCCTCCTCCTGTGGGATGTCTCCTGTGCGGCACGGCAGGGGTTGTATTTGGATGGAGAATCAGCCCTTGGTGTGATAGTGCTGTAGACCACGCCGTAGTCTGTATGCAGGTAGTGGGGTCATTCCTGAACGATGGTCACATGGCGGCACAAGTCTTTGGGGAAGAATCCTCAGCATTTGCCTTTTTTCTGATACTCTCTGTGGAAAATGAATAAATGGATCAGATGAGTTTTTATGGGAAATGATAGATATTTTAATAGCAGGTCTGATTTATTCCGACTGCTGCAGTCATATCCTAGTGTATATCATATACAAGGTAAAACCGAAATCTAATTCAGTAATGGATAGACACGATGCGGCCTCCTCATCTATGGATGTAGAGAGAAAATGATTATCAGATGGATAATCTCCCACTTGTTACAAAATGCCCCCCGCGATCAGTGTTAATCTGTCACATTAGGGTATGTGCATGTGACGTCTGTTTCAGGCAGGCGAAACTGCTGAGCTTTTTCAAGAGGAAGATGCCTCAAGAAACGCAGGTATTTTTGTGTTAGTGTGTCTTTTTAGTCATTTCTGTGCACTTTTTTGAAGTTTTTACCTTTGGCAGTACTTTTTGAGCATTTCTCCGGTAATTCAGTAGCATTTTTTTTACCAGTGTTTTCAAACTTTTTTTTTTGTCTTGAAGAAACGGCTTGCGTTTTTTTAAGCAAAAACACTGGCAAAACACCATGGTGACTTCTGAGCCTTCCCACTGACTTGCACTGTAAAGCACAGAGCGTGTTCAGAGCAGATATCGCCTGAAAGATGGCCCGCTCACTTCTTTTTAACCATTTGGCATCTTTGGAAATCTGAAGTGGTTAAAACATGCTCTAAAGACTGAATATAAGAACGGCATGTGCTTTTTCTGCAGGTTTCGAATCAGAACCAATTGGATACCAGACAAGTTCCAGTCCTCAGATGGAGCAAAGCACTACAGAGTTCCCATTGTAATCAATGGGCAGTCTATATACTGCGTGGACATGTTGGGTCTTCTAGGGTATGAGACATTCTATATAGCGGCAATCCGATCAGTCTACTAAATTAGGGACCTAAACGGGGACCCTGCTATATTATCTCTTAATTTCCTAATAGAGAAACTGAGAGCAGACCGTTCAGATTGAAGCATCCATGACACATTCATTTTGCAACTGAGCGTAAATGATCCCACTGATCTCTAGTGGATCTAATGCTGCCAGTGAGTGGAAACATTCATCTTTACACTTAGAGACTGACAACATATCCTGGTCTTGTCCTGACAGCGTGCAAAAGTCTTGAGGATAGTAAGAAATTGAAACAAAAGTATATTAGAAATCAGCATACACTTTCAAGATACCATGACCACATTTTATATTAGGAGCTTCTCATTGTACTAAAGCAGCCAACACCTCTACTTCAGTAATAGCCACGGTCCAGCTCTCGCCACTTAAATGGCATGAAGGCCTATCTAGACGATAAACAGGGAATGAGAATAAAAAATCGCTTGTTCCTGACCATCGGCCCCTCTAGAGAGCAAACGCCATCCTGTATAAACATAATATTCTGAGCGCACAGAATGATCGTATTAGTGGCTGCTCTGTGCATGTAGAATGGTGGTCCGCAGGCTACATGGCCCATGAAACGTTGGCCATTCAACTTAGAGTGTACGATTTTACGGCGTAAGCTCGGCATAGGGATCTGTAATTTGGTTTACTGCATAAAATAAAGGATGTGCCTTGGTCCCATGTGGAAAAGAAAGGAACACTAAGCATCAAATGTAAAAACGATAATAATTTACCTGCTAGATCTCTCCTCCCAATGCCAACAAGCCCTTCATACAATCCTTTCACTGGGTTATCGCCAGCCATCACTACTCCATGTAACCAGATCAGCAGCATGCGGTGTCCATGGTCCCTGTAGCTTTTGGTCCCTAGGACAGAAAGATCATGTACAATCGGGAGTAACAGGATGATTGATGTCTATTGTTACATGACAATTCACGTATACAGGAACTAGTTATAATACATTGTGTATGTGTGACTTTTAGTGACTCTTTGACTACGAGGAGCTGATCTGCAGTAACCGGCAGCAGCCACTACACAATGAATGGAGTGCAACATCCGGCTGTCAACAGAGCTAAGAACAGCTCATCTGTGCCAGGTATTTGTACCAGCGCAGATCAGGTATTGATGACTTATGAGGATAGGACATCAATATCATTTGCCAAGTGAATCTCATTACTTTAAATCTTTAGGATACCTTAAATAGTAGTGTGTATATTGGCATTTTTTAAGTAGCAGGGATTGTACCTGTCCACTGTTGGCCTATTGCCCGGATGTGAGCATCTGTGAATTTCCAGTACTGGGCCAGCTTTTTCCACTCATTTGGTTTTAGGTATTTTGTTGCAAGTCTCCAGATAACAGAACGGATATGCTGAGTCTCAAGACTGTGGTCCTGCCTGAAGGTCAAGTGTCTGGCCACCCAGGAGTCCGAATCACTGTTCAAATTGTCCTGTCACCAGAGAGAACACATGCAGAGAAATCAAGCTGCTGCCTGCAAGAGATAAGGGAATGTAGTCTGCTCTGGCACTATGATGGGGACACGGCACATATTCTATTGGTTACCTTCTCCCATTTGTAAAATCGATCTGCCTTGATAATCATGTCAGCCAAGTTGATGTGATTCCCTCGTGCAGCTACATCAAGGGAGGTCTTTCCTTGCTGGAAAGTGAAGCACAATTGTTATATGGTGCCATCTATCTATAGTCCATCCTCACGTAAAACTAAGGATCGGCATTGTACCTTGTCTTGTAACTTCAGATTCACGCCTGCAATGAGGATCATCTCTGCCATCTCCTGCCGCCCGTGTTCTGCCGCTATGTGGAGAGGAGTTTGCAGCCTCTGTAGAGACATAAAACATTTTCTAGACCACAATAATATAATAAAGACAGTAATAAAAGACAATCTTCTGATTGTTCCAGCCACCAGAAATAATGTGGACATTGATAAATTTCAGACTAATTCCTATGCGGTATTAGTTTAGGGGCGGCACACATGGACAAGGTATATAAGGGTTTGCAAAATGCTCAAAGGGGTTGTCCAGTCCATAGAGAAGCTACTGATGACCCATCTGTTGGATAGGTGATCAATATGAGATTGGTTGGTGTCAGATATACTCACCGATCAGAGGAAAACAGCTCCTATAGAAGCAATAGAATAAGTAATAGAAGTTGTTCTGCAGTAGCTGGCAGCAGCCGCTACACACTGAATAGAGCTGGGCTTAGTAGCGCCGCTCAATTTGTTCACATCCGGTGCCCACAAGAGGCATTTTCAGCCAAATAGTGGTAAAAAAAAATATTATATTCACCTCCCGCACCAACACTGTTCAAATGAGGTCGACGCTAGATCTCGCAGTGCTTACGTGACATAGCAATCACTCCCACCTTAATACAAAATACACCATGTCCTCCCTCTAATTGAAACTGAATCTCTTAAAAAGTGAACTTCTCGTGTTTTCTCCGTTTATTTTACTCTGGGTACTCAGACGGTGTTGTGGGAGATCAGTGACATACATAATGACCACTCTATCTATGCGAGTTGATCATTTACCAGAATTTGTATCATGGAGAACTGCAGTATACAAGGTGTATATCTGCAGGTAGACAAATGCATAAATAGCATTTAGGAACTTTTAGTGCCCGTTTTTGGGATGTTGTAGGTCTCGCGCTATCCTTTGTTCAGACTTTTATGCATTATTATTTCACAAAGCATTTACATTTTGATGAAAAGATGCATGTAGGTGCCCATGAGTGTTATGTGCAGGATGGCGTTTCACAATGTGCCAGGTGCCTACTTGGGTGTAGGGGTACAATTTGATTCCCCCCCCTTATTTAATAGCAGAGAGAATGTAATTTCATTAAGGATAATAAAAGCACTACAGTATAACAATGCGGTTCCTCCTAGATGTCGCAGTCATTCATAGCATAAATAACTTCTGTGTCGCTTACATAATCTGCAATATCCAGGTCGCACTCGCAGTCAATGAAAAGCTTTACCATGGAGAGGAAGTTCTGGAGGACGGACACATGAAGCGCGGTTGACTTTTGCTAGAAAGAGAAAATCAGCTGTTAGTGGATAAAACTGTGAAAAGTGATTTAATCTTTGCATTCTGACATGTGACATTGCAACGACATCATGACACGTGCGAGGAGCACGGCATCTTACATTGTTCACTGCATTAATGTTAGTTCCTGCGTCAATCAGGATCCTGGCTATGTCTTCAAGTCCGTGGAAAGCAGCATAATGAAGAGCGTTCATTCCCTTCTGTGAACCAATAAGGAAGGATTGTATTACGGTAATCTAATTTATAATAGGTAACTCAAAAAATGGGGACTAAGAGGGATGGCAATTATACAGGAGGTCAACCAGAACAAGTAACAAGGGGCAGATTAGTCTATAAGATAAGAGCGGAGTGGACAGAATATAACTCCAGTCATTGACCATTTCTGGCAGTAAAACATGAATTCATAGATCTGCACGGCCTAGCTGTGGTCCCTTCATACAATCCAAACTAAATCAACCCTTTTAATGCTACCCTGAAAAATATACAGGAAAATTTGCTTGCAATGTATTACCATGCACATTTACATTGGCATCAGTGTGTCCGGTAAGTGTGGTGACAGTTTTCACACGTACTGGAGACACTTCTACATGTAGACCCATTCAAATCTATGGGTCTGCACACTTGTCCGTGTGTTCCCATGGACCATGTCCATGACATGTAGACATGTCCGTTTTTGCCGGAACCATGATCCGCAATATAGCCTGCACATGTGCACAGTCCAAGGATAATAACACGAGCCCTCAGCCACCCCAGAAATGGAGCATCCATTAGATGCGCCAATTTTGGCGCCTGGACTCGGCTCTTTTCACTTGCCCTAATGCGTTGGCAAGTGGGGCAATAGTTTTGGGGTTGATGTCAGCTGTTTTATATCCGCTGATATCAAGCCCACGGGTTAGTAATGGAGAGGTGTCTATCAGACACCTTCATTACTAACTCTGTAGTCAAAAGTAATAAAGACAAACACAGAGAAAAGTCCTTTAATTGAAAAAATAAAAACACTCCCAGACCCTCTTTTAGCCATTTATTCCCATGGAAATCAAAGTTCTAGTCGTCAATCCGCTACAATAGCGAGGTCCCACGACCAGCCTCAATTCTGCTACGTCCGGATGGTGTGGTGAGCGGTGACATCAGTAACGTGACTGCTCACCACTTCTCCCAGAAACACAGAGTACCGCGAGAAATTTCGTCTGCAGTGACAAGCGGTGATGTAATTAAGGTTACCGCCAGACAGACAGCAGTTCTCACAGTAAGCTCAGTATAACTTTGATTTCTATGAAAATAAATGGCTAAAACATGGTCAAAGAGGGTTTTTGTCAATTAAAGGATTTTGCTCTATGTGTCTTTATTACTTTTGACTACAGAGTTAATCATGGGGGTGTCTGATAGACACCTCTCCATTACTAACCCTTGGGCTTGGTGAGACATCCACAAAACATACGGAGATTGCTTATGTATGTCAGGCAATCCTCGCTTGCTTTGTGGCTGTCTGACAGCCGCGAAACATACGGCTGCAGGGACTTGAACATGTCACTGGAGCACCCGCAATACTTGGTGCATACCCGAGCACCCTAGGCAAACTCGAGTAACGAGTACTTGCGCTCATCACTACTTATTAGTAATGGACAGACTTCTAGACCCTATTTTATTAAACAATGAGAAAACAATAAATCTATTTGTAAAAGCCTTGTTATGCACTATGTCACTGAAGGAAAGCTTCACCTCTGTTTGCATATGGACGTCACATCCAGCTTCCAAGAGAATCCGGACACAGTCAAAGTGCCCCCCTTCTGTAGCGAGATGTAAGGCGGTCAGTCCTTCCTGTTCATCAATACAAAATATCAAATTATGAAGCAACTCATAGGAACGGTGGAATACGACATGCAACGCATCTAGAGCATAGCAATCTTACAGCAGGAAGCCACTACTGGAACTGTGCACTTGGGAGCGTTATCGTGTATCTCTTTATCCATACACTAATGCATTTCTGTACCAGACTAGGGAACATTATTCCTGAGGATATCATGTAAGGGTGCTTTCACACTGCGTTCTTTGCCACGTTCAATGGACCCCATCAGGGATTATGTCAGAACTCTCTGAAAATGAGATTCGGGTGTATGCACCAATGGGGCCACTATAATGATGCATGCAGAAGGAGTCACCGTGTGCTGTCGTGCATCATTTTCCGGAGTGTACGTCTAATGGAGGCGGACACCCAGAAGCAGTGTCTGGATGTTTGCCTTAGTAGTATACGCCCGAAAATGATGCACAACAGAGCACACGGTGACTCCATCTGGACCATTATAGTCAATGGCACCATCGGCGCATACGTCAGAATCCCGTTTTGCGGGGGGTTCTGACATAAGCCCTGACGGGACCACTGAACATGGAGAAGACCGCAGTGTGAAAGCACCCTTCAGTATGTTTACTGTGTGTATGCTTCACATGGGCACGTCTGCATGACAGCCAATATAGAGGATATATTCCCCCTCGCCCAAAGATTCTGCAACTGCTCCATTCGTCTGAATAGCGTTTGTGGAAATCCATGCAGATACAACACCATTCACATGAACAAAACAGATTTTTAGTTGCAGAAATTCCTGGCGCATGTGAGGGCGCCCTAAGACTTTATATAGAGATCATACAGAGGTATGCAGCATGCTTCTTCAGCCTATAATACTCTATGTCTGTAAAGCGCTCTCCACCTACCTGGTTTTTCTCATTGAGCTCCACTCCGATTTCAACTATTTTCTGTAAAACTTCCATATGGCCATTCTTTGCAGCCAAGTGCAGAGCTGTGTTGTCCTCCTGCAATACAGAAATGTTACTGAGGGTGATCTAACGGGACATTCTGTCATGTACAATGTGAAAACATAACGAAGGCCACATCCGTATTACGGCCGCAGTTACCTAACCTGCAGTTATTTTACTCAAACTTTATAGAGTCCTGTGGTGATCCAAGCTGAGAGAGGAACTCTAGTGCCACCTATTGGAAGTAGCAATCCCATATTGACCTTTTAAAGGGAACCTGTCAGAAACTTTAACCATTACTATGATTGTGCAGCCCTTTAAAAGATAAGCCCGTCGATCCATTTAGGCGTTTCTCAGTTGCCTTTTAAACTTCAGTCTGGAAGTGTAATGGGGTGTGACGATGCACTTACAGCTCCTTAGCCTTTGCTATATTCCCAGCTAGCAACACCCTAACATAGCTAATTGACAGGTCAGTGACCAGTGTACCAGAGCAAACGACGTGTCAATCAGCCAGGAGAGGGTGCTCCTAGTTTAGTAATGCAGAGACGGCTAAGACGCTGTAAGTGCATTGTCATCTCCAATGCACTTCCAGACTGAAAACACAATTCCTCGCTGCTGGAGCAGTGCTTTGGGGTCATAAAGGGATCGACTATTAATAATCTGGGAAGGAATGAGGCATAAAAGCTCCTGTGACAGGCTCCCTTTAACCCCTTCACCCCTCCCCACCCATCCATAAGCCAGTTTTCCCTTCATGACGAGGCCAAATATTACAATTTTGAGCAATGTCACTTTATGAGGTAACAACTCTGGAACGCTTCAACGGAATCCAGTGATTCTGAGAATGCTTTTTCGTGACATATTGTACTTCATGATAGAGTTAAAATTTGTTCGATATGACTTGCATTTATTTGTAAAAATATTGGAAATTTGGGGAAAATTTTGAAAATTCTGCAATTTTCAAACTTGTAATCCTTATTCCCTTAAACCAGAGCATTATGTCACGCAAAATAGTTAATAAATATTTTCAACATACATCATTTTTGAAACATATTTTTTTTTTGTTAGGACATTAGAAGAGTTAAAAGTTGATCAGAAATTTCTTAAAATTTACAAAAAAAAACATTTTTTTAGGGACCATATCACATTTGAAGTGATTTTCGGGGGTCTATATGACAGAATATACCCAAAAGTGACACCATCCTAAAACCGCACCTCTCTGTGGGATTTTTTTTTACTTTCACAAGTGTAACAGTATTAAAATGGACCATAAATTTGTTGTGCAATTTTTCCAGAGTACACAGATACCCCCTATGTTGTCAAAAACTACTTTTGAGGAACAGTGCAAAGCTCAGACGGGAAGAAGCCCCACACTGATTTTGCTGCACTAGTTTGAGGGTGCCATGTCACATTGGCAGAGCCCCTGAGGTGTCACAACAGTAGAAACCCCCCATAAGTGACAACATTTTACAAACTATACCCCTCAATGAATTAATCTAGGGGTGCAGTGAGCAAGTTGACACCACATGTGCCTCACAAAAATTTATACCATTGGGCGGCGAAGAAAGATTAAATTTTTACCTCTAAAATTTGTTTTAGATCCAAATTATTAATTTTTATAAGGGCCAATAGGAAAAAATGGATCACTCAGTTTGTTCTGCAATTTCTCCTGAGAACGCCAAAACCCTACATGTAATCAGGAACTACTTCTGAGACACAGTGCAAAACTTAGAAGGGAAGTGGCGCCATAATTGAGTGCAGATTTTGCTGCACTGGTTTGAGGGTGCCCTGTCACATTGGCAGAGCCCCTGAGGTGCCAGAACAGCAGAACCCCCATAAGTGACCCCATTTTGCAAACTACACCTCTTATTCATTAAATGGTGCAGTTATCATATTGACACCACGGGTGTGTCACAGAAGATTATACCAATGGGCAGTGAAGAAAAAAATAACTACATTTTAACCACAAAAATGTTGTTTTAGCCCCAGATTTTACATTTTCACAAGGAGAAATGGGTAAAAATGACACCAGAGTCATGTGAGGGCTTGGTTTTTATAAAAACGAGTTGATGTTTTTATTATTACCATTTTTGGGCACATGACATTTTTGGATCACTTTCTATTCCAATTTTTGGGAGGCAGAATGAACAATAACCAGCAATTCATGAATTGTTTTTTGGATTTTATCTTTATGCCACTCATCATGTGGTAAAAGTGTTAAACCAACTTTATTCTTTGGTTCAGTACGATTGCATCACATTTATATAATTTTTTATGTTTAGCTGCTTTTCCACAATAAAAACTAATTTTATAGAAGAAATAATTATTTTTGCATCGCTTTATTCTGCGAGCTATAACTTTTTTATTTTTTCGCTGACGATGCTGTATGGCAGCTTATTTTTTGAGTGACAAGATGATATTTTCAGCAATATTTTTATTTACTTTTATTTTTTTGATGACGTTTTATTCCATTTTTTGTTCGGCCATTGTTTTTGCCCTAGATTTTTTGTTTGTTTATTTACGGTGTTTACTGAAGGATTTATGCTTTATAAGGTGTCAGTGGTGCAATGACACACGCTTGTTATGCCATGCTCAAGAACATGGTGTAACAAGCTCGCTAGTCTGGCAATCTGGATGTTGTCATGACAACCTCGGGTCATCATGGCAGCGATCAGGCCCTCGCGATGACGTCGCAAAGGCACTGATCGGGTTAAACTGCCAAGAGCAGTGTGAGCACCGCTCCTGGCAGTGGGAGCCGGGTGTCAGCTGTCATCTTTGCTGAACACCCGGCGGTGATTGTGAGCGCACAGCGCCATGACGTATCCATACATCTAAGGTTGGGAAGTCCTTTCCAACCAGCACATGTGGATACATCTAAGGTCGGCAAGGGGTGAAAAAGCCTTACCTCATGACTGAGGATAAGAAGCTAAACCAGAAACTATGAAACAAGACGAAGATAAACAAGCACCAGTCCACACATGGAAAGTCCACTTACCTCCCCTATAGCTGAGCTTTATGCCATATATTAGACCTGACAGTGGTCCTCAAATACGGTGGAAAAATATGACTGGTGTTTAAAAAATTAAGAGCGACAGTGACCACGTTCTATAGTAAAAGTCCCTTAATCCAATGAACATCACAGCGGTAGGCATGGGGTGTGCGGGAGAGGGAAGGAGAGGACTATGGCTTTTTTGCGCATACATGGGTCCAACAACAGGATGATGTGATACTATTTCCTTCATTGGTAAGTGTGCAGTATCCAAATGATACAATGCTTTATACAAACATACAAAACATACATTTAAAAATGATTCCTAAAAATACCAAAATATCCACTCTGTCATTTAAACCTAACGGACCTCGGCCCGAATAATATAATACCCACTTAGTTTCTCTTCTCAACAATAATCGATTGTAATCACCTCCTTGTGGCGGAGATCTAACTTTCACTAACCCTGCAAATTGGAATAAATTTGGGTTAGTTATATAAAGTTCCTGCATATGCTTAACTAGCCAGGGGGCTCCCTTACCTGTAATAATGGAACGGAAATGTTCCCTGAACCGAATAAATAAAGGTCTTATCGAATTCCCGATGTGGTAAAATTTACAAGGACAATAAGTTATGTAGGCAACATGTTCTGTCCTAATTGAATATAATGTTCTGTGAAAGGTAGATGGCAGCACGCCCAATGGCCACATCTAAAGCTCCCTTTGGGGGTATTTCTCGCTATCCAGTTGTTTGTATCTGCAGCGGTTCTATTGGTGACTAACAACGGTCCCTCACATTATTGCTTCTTCTGTAGGATCCTGTGTCCCCCAATGAAGCGAAAGAGAAAAGAGGTTTCTACAAGGCTGCCTGACTTACATCTTTGTCGCTCTCAATAAGATGCAAGTTCTGCCTAATTGCTGTATGAATAATACTGTCCATAGTGCTATGTTTAAAATTGGACACGAACCTCCTTTTATTATCTCAATTTATCTTCTGTTTATTTCTTAAAAGTTCTCTCTGAGCTTTTTTTACGGTATTATCCAGAGCTTCATTGAGCAAAGGCTATCCCCTTTTCAATATCTGTGTTTTCGCTGATTAGCCCATATTTGGAATGTCCTTTCATCATTATCGATCTTCAACCTGAGAAGCTGAGTATAGGGGAGTCCCCTATTGGTATGTTGAGGAAGGGGACTATTGTAGTGTAAAACCAAATTTGTTGACTTTTTATACGTTTCTGTAGCTATTTTCCCTTTTTGATAATGACTGACATCTGAGAACTTTATGGAGTCCCCTCCGAAATTAGCAGTAAATTTCATATTTCAGAAGAGAAACTAAGTGGATTTTAGATTCTTCTGCCCAAGGTCCATTAGGATTAAATGACAGAGGGGATATGTCGGTATTTTTATGAAGTCATTTTTTAATGTATGTTTTATATGTTTGTATTAAGTGTTGCGTCACTTGGATACTGCATGTTCACCTATAAAGGAAGTAGTATCACGTCATCCTGTCGTTGGACCCGTGGAAGCGCTGCGTTCTCGCAAAACGGCAGTCGTCCTCTCCAGCACTCCTGTCTGTCACTGTGATGTTCTGCTCACTGGATTAAAGGACTTTTACTATAGAACGTGGTCAGTGCCGCCTTCATTTTTTCTACAGCAGTCGTAAACCAGAAACTCCCAATTGTAGACACTCTGCAAAGCAGGAGAACTGGTTTTGCTGTTTATAGACACATTACCCCTGAGACCACCGATCACAGACCTCTCACCCATCAAACCAGCATTCCTACTTTGCATTGATGAGGGGCAAAAACTCCAAAACCCATGACTGCAAATGGACTTTCTGGTTTGGCTACTTCCAATCAGTGGCCTAGAGGTGATTTGCAAACTTAAAATTCCCAGGGTCACATTGAATGACCTATAAGACTCCTTATATCGACTTGGCACTCTATATAATAAAAATAACCCCTTAGACTCCGGTGAACATAACAGAACACACTGGAAAAAGCTGCAGCCTACTCGTTGCTTGTAACATTAGAACAATCTACTAATATAAAAAGGAAAAAAAATACATTTTTCCATTTTTGCTCATAGTGTATACTTTAATATCAATATATTCAAAGTGCCTATGTTGTGGAAGCAAATCAGGAGGAACTAGGAGATGTATCAGTGTGGTGCATCATGGCCATTAATGAGGTAGGGGCGAAGAAGCAGACTGGGCGAAAAGCGCGCGTCGGGGTGAGAGGCTCTCCAGCACAGTCTTCACTAGATCAGGTAAACAATCTATGACCTCTACCACTTGGATATTGCTGCTTTTCCTCTTAGCAATTATGCACAAATAGCTAGTCTATATCACAAATGGTGTTATGCCTCTAAGAATATCTTTATTTGCATGATATGATTATCACTATAGATTATATTCATTGTAACTATCTGCATCTTTCATTGCTATAATATTGGCAATTGCCTTATTATTATATATTATTTAACATCTGGTTATCCTGCATTTTCATCATTGGTGCTACTTTTATAGGGCATTACTCTGTTCACATGATAAAGATATTGGTTTTCTTACTGACACTTTTCCCCATTTCACTCTATTTGACTAGCCTCAGTACATATGTTAATGACAAGATTGCCACCTAGTGGTGTATATATTTAAGATTCATTAATGGCTTTCATGTAGGGATTATGCACTGTGCACTTTATATATCTGTGTTTATTTATGACTTTTTGCATAATAAATTAGTGATGATAGGACTGCCACCTAGTGGTGTATATATTTGGAATCCATTTAATGACTTTTGAATAGAGATTATGCACAGTGCACTTTATATATATATTTATTTTTTCTTTGCATAATTAATTAGCGATGCAATCTGTGGTAAGCATTTAGATGGATCGATTTTTTATTTTTTTGTTGACTGTCTGGTTATTAACCTCATTTTTCAGTGCTGTATTCTGTTGATAAGTGTATTCAATACTGTGTTTTATTTTTCAATAAAATTCTTGATATTTTTCTAATCTGTTTTCTAGTCCCTTCATTTAATCCAATGGGAAAGTACAAAAACAATTGTATCTTACCTATAGTGTTAAAGAAGTGTTAACCCTTGATAGGGCATATCATTTTGTATGTATCTAATCCCTGTATTCTGCTTTGCAGTAAATTATTTGTACTGAAGATCTTTTTTTTGCTGCATTATGATTAAAGCAAATACTATCTTCATAATCAAGAAAAAAAAATCCGTTGTCCTAGAATTCCGATAAACCTGTCTGAGTCATTGTTTGGATTTCTACGTCAGGGATACCTTGTCCTTTAGGCTATGCTGACAGCCAGACCCTATGAGGAATTCCACCACCTCCATCTTCCCATGTTCAGCAGCCAGGTGAAATGCCGTCCTCCCCAGCTAGAAGAGAAGGAAGAAGTGTCTGTAGTAATACATTGTAAAGATAAGACACAGATTGTTTTCATTTGTGCAATTTTGGGGACAATGGCATTCGTTATAAAAAGCAGCATGCCCCAAGTATGGCAATTTTTTCTTCAAAAACCTTACAAATGTTAAGAAAATATATATCCAACATTACACAAAAAGTAGGCAAACAAGTGTGCGAAATTGAGCTCTGAGAGCTATTACCTCCCATCTAAAAGCCTTGATTTACTGCTTTGTGGCCTACAGAGTTCCTCATGTAATATGGACGTGTTGGCTCTCTGTGTGCTGCGTCATGTCAGAGAACTGGACCTATGAGGACATTCCTCCCACATGGAGTGTAATCTCCCCTACGCTCTTTATCCGGGCTCGTTCACATGTCCAATTTTCTTGTACAAGTGCTGTCTGACAGCAAAAGTTCGATGGTGATATGTCTGATTTTGATCTGATTGTTGGATCAAAAATCTGCAATGCTAGCCTACAGGTCTGTGAAAAAAAAACTGGACCTCACTTGGATGACAAGAGTGTGGTCCAACTTTCACGGACTGTCAGAAAGGAAAAGGAGGAGAAATTTTTTTTCTCCACTTACGAGAAAAAACTGATGACACTCAGACCACACTCTGATCCAAATAAATCTGTCACTTTTTCTCATACACGGGAAATAATCACGTCTGAATGAGCAATTAGAAGATGCTTCTGCCGAAGCCACTTCTCCTTCTGGCTTACAATGGTTTTAAAAGGGTAAATACTCTGTGACCTCCAGGCCTGCTACCAAGGGCCCGTAAGCGAGATCACTAGCGAGATCGCTGCCGAGTCACAAGTTTTGTGACGCAACAGC
>VIAB01000722.1:2171-12999 GCA_009801035.1 Oophaga pumilio
CTCTGGTGAGGTGGCAGTTCCGGATTGGCCCGCCGGCGATGTCTCCGCCAACTGGACATGAGTGTTTGGGGTTGAGCCTAGCATATAAAAGGCTCTCAGCGGCGCTTGTGGGCGCACTAGTGTCATTTATGTTTGGTCTGTGTGTGTGGATACTCTACCACTCTGTCTGCATGCTTTCTATTGTCTGTCTATGATCAAAGACTGTACACGTTGGCAGACAGGTAACACACTTATGCGGTTTCGTACCCATGGCTTATCACCTGAGTCTCTAGTCTGCTACATGCTTAGAGTGCCGGTCAGGCAAATTCAGTAGCATCAGGACAGGGGTAACTAGCCGCTTGGCTTAGCATCTGTTTCGTTCATGTGTGCGGCTAGCACAGTTCAGTTACAGAGCAAGCTCAACCCTTATGCTTCCTCTCAGTGAAGGTGACAGGGTATCATACCTAGCGTCATCTGAGTTCTTTCTCTTGGCACAGCATCTGCACCATTTGTATGTGTGGTTAGCACAGTTTAGTTGCAGAGCTAGCTCAATCCATGTGCTAACATCCCTGTGACGTTAACAGGATATAGTACTTAGCATTCTTAGGGCAGTACATCTCAGTGAAGCAACTGAGCTTGGTACTCTGCGTTCCATTCACACTGTTTGGCGTTAAAACTGTGTGCTTAATGTAACGCTCACTGTTTTGTTCCATCATTATTCTCACTAGCAGCAGATTCACTTCTGCACGGTGGACCCCGGGTTGCGATTGCATTTTATTTTATATTTTTTATTTAGTGCAATCCGGCAACCCTAACACCCGCCAACCAGTAGTGACTATCATACCCTGCATCTGTGATGGTGATAATCCAGAAGTTAGGATCGCTTTCTGTGCATGTACCTGGAAATTGAGTACATCACTCGCTGTGCCGGCAATCTCTCTCTTCTCTCTTTAATTTGTCTTTTCTTTCTATTTTCTTTCTTTCCTTTCTCCTCAACTCACTTACAAATTACTGAGGTTATCTTTCCATTGAACATATTAAAACAAATTGCATACACTTCTAGGAAATTTCCAAATGTTAGACATATCTGTTCAGGATAATTAGACTACCTGCAATTTGGGTAAAATTTATTTGCCACAAGTCTAATTTTTGAGCAAAATTTGCCAAATCTTGTAAATTCAAATTTCAAAAGGCAAAAGGTTCAATTATCTGAAGCTATAAAATTTCTGTAAAATAAAATTCTAATACAGTAACCTGATTTAGAAAATTTACATGATCGGGTAATGGAAAAATACCTTGTGCAAGAAGAAATGTGGATCAAGTATAGTATTTATAAATGATGTGGCAGAATGGTAAAGTAATTCAACTATTCTGCACCTGTAGCTATAATAGAAATATAGGACAAACATCTCCCACAGGAGTTTACATTATCTTGATCAATATCTTTATGTTATTATTGTTAGTATGATACCTAAAAATTACGTAGGATACAGAAAAATAAGCAATATGTGAAGCACTGTGCTTGTCTTCCATATACAGTGGCTTGTGAAAATATTCACCCCCCTTGGCTTTTTACCCATTTTGTTACATTACAACCAGTGTTTTAAATATTTTTGTAATCTGATTTGTGTGTGATGCATCAGTATGAAATAGTCTAAGTTGGTGAAGTGATGTGAGAAAAATATAGGCATAAATTAAATTAAATAGCTAAAAATTGGGATTTGCATTTGTTTTCACCCATTTTGCTATGAAGCTCCTAAAAATTTCTGATGAAACCAAATACCTTCCTAAGTCCCTTGATTAGGGAAAGGAAGTCCACCTGTATGTGATCTAAGTGTCACATGCCTGTCAGTATATACATTTTACCTTTTCTGAAAGGCCACAGAGGCTGCAACACCATTAACAAGAGGCACCACTAACCAAACACCATGAAGACCAAGGAGATTTCCAAACAAGTCAGGGATAACGTTGTTGAGAAGTACAAGTCAGGGTTGGGTTGCAAAAAAAATCTCAATCTCTGATGATCCCTCGGAGAACCATCAGATCCATTATCATGAAATGGAAAGAACATGGTACTAGAACAAACCTGCTAAGTGAGGGCCACCCACCAAAACTCTCAGCACAGGCAAGGAGGGCATTACTCAAAGAGGCAGCACAGACACCAACAGTAACCCTGAAGAAGCTGCAGAGTGCCAAAACAGGGACTGGAGTATCTCTCTGTACAACCACAATAAGCCATACAGTCCATAGACGTGGCCTTTATGGAAGAGTTTGCAGAAAAAAAGCTTTTACTTACACACAAAAATTGTAAGGCTCACTTTGAGTTTGCGAAAAGACATGTTCCCACATGTATGGAGGAAGGTGCTGTGGTCAGATGACACCAAAATTAAATTTTTTGGCCATCAAGGTAAACGCTGTATCTGGCGTCAAACTAACACAGCTCAA
The DNA here is from genome assembly GCA_009801035.1 of Oophaga pumilio. Classification (NCBI taxonomy): domain Eukaryota; kingdom Metazoa; phylum Chordata; class Amphibia; order Anura; family Dendrobatidae; genus Oophaga; species Oophaga pumilio. The sequence goes on from VIAB01000722.1 coordinate 4,596, forward strand.
CACCCCAACAACACCATCATGGTGGTGGCAGCATTATGCTGTGGCAGTATTATGCTGTGGGGATGTTTTTCGGCAGTAGTGACAGGGAAAATGGTCTGAGTTAAGGAGAAGATGGATGGTGCAAAATACAGGAATACTCTTGAGCATAACCCGTTACCGTCTGAAAGGTAAAGTGAGTCACAGATTCAGCCTGAAGGCTGTGTTCACCCCACACCCAACAGATGCCGTTTTGCTGCTCGCTTTTTCTGGGCACGTATTTTACCTTCAGGTAATATACCATAGGTTTTCACTGAAGCAACTTTGCTGATGTAATGTCAGGGATGTTCCTTTTCTTTTTCTTTTTTATCTGATGCCAAATGTGGAATGATGGGGACACAGGATACATATCTTTTGTTGGTTATTGGGATCATTAGGATTAGTACCACATTTCTTTAATGTACTGGTCATCTCCTTACCACCTGACCCCTATTACATGGAGAATTTGTTTTGTCTGAGGATGGGTGTCTGAATGATGTTTGCTTTTGCATTTGGCACTTTATTAATTAGATCTGCCTGGTTTTGTAGCATAGTTCTGCATTATGCACCTGTGAGTACTCCATTTTCCTCAATGTGATAAACTACATAGTATAACTCTCTACATGGTCTACCATGTTATCTAATTAAATTTGCTGTGTTCTCCCCTATCTTTGGAGGCTTTTTTTACCCTGTATTTTTTAATTTTGTTTTTTTATTAATAATCAATTAACAAAATATTATGTTTTAAAATTTTCTAGTTAGTATCTCTTCATGTCTGACAGCTATCACCGTAATGGATTATGGTGTTTGATTATATATAATCATGTAACTTAGGGAAGTTTACTGACACTGGCATTTCAGACATCGGTCTTATAATGGAGCCGGCTGGCATAATCTTTTGCTAGTCCATGCAACAGTAAGCCAGATTTACAAGAGCCATGAATTGTGCTGCAACTCACAATCCTCTGTGGTGTAACTTATAGTAAATGTGTTGCAATGTGTGAAGCCAAGTTTCTTCAGCTAAGCCACACCAATAGTGATGAGTGAGTATACTCGTTGCTTGGGTTTTCCCAAACATGCTCGGGTGTCCTCCTCCGAGTATTTGGGCATGCTCGGAGATTTGTGTCGCCGTAGCTGCATGATTTGCGACTACTAGACAGCCTGAATACATGTGGGGATTGCCTGTTTGTTAGGGAATCCCCACATGTATTCAGACTGTCTAGCAGCCGCAAATCACGCAGCTGTGGTGACAGAAACTAAATCTCCGAGCACGCCCAAATACTCGGAGGAGGACACCTGAGCATGCTCGGGAAAACCCGAGCAACGAGTATACTCACTCATCACTACACACCAACTTTTCTAGAAAGTAACTCAAGAGTCAAAAAGTAGAAAAAGTTTTTTAGAAGAACACATGAGCCAAATTTGTGACTTTTTCTTTGTGCCAGAAAACTTATCCAAGTGACTTAATAAATTTCCCCCACAGTATTTTAATGATTTTTACATATTGAAAAGAATTTTCACCTATTAAAAATAATTATTATTTGGAAAAGCTATTCAGTGTATTCACATTAAATCCTGTAGATTTCACCCTTCTAGTACTACCTGCTTTCTGTATGCATGAATGAGATTGGACAGCAAAGCTTTCTCACTAAGGCTTTAGTCTACTTCTATTCTCGGCAATGGAATCAAAGTGATGTCGAAAAATAGGACCGTTTTTCTCAGATGGAGAGAAAACTGTTTGGTGCACCTATCCTTGCATTATCTTTCTTTGGAGATCTGGTAGGTACCCATACACATCATCTGCCAATCCCACCAAATTAGTGGGTTCAGCCAACTTTTTTTATGTGTATGAGTATCTTATGTTTGCACTATCGGAGAATGACCCTTTAAAACCTATCCGCTCAACTAAGTCATACTTCCCAATTGTCCTCAACAAAAATGAGAGGGTGCAGAAAAGGGATAAGTAGTTGCTTTGTTTTGAAATAGGACAGACCTTTCCTTTAATTTTACTTACAAATTGAATTCTAATCTTAATTTTTATTTACAATTTTAAAAGGTAATTCTATAATTTTAAGTATTTAATACAACTACATAGTAGTAAGATCTGAACCTGACAGGAGCATGCGTCCGTTAAAAGGCCACTTTATGGTCTTAATAAACTCCATATAACAATGAAACTGTGAAATAATTGTCCTCAGTTTTCAATTTCTAATCCTCCCCCTGAGTGCCATGCCAGACTGCGCTTATATTCCGCTACCCTTTTCTCCATTCTCATTCCGTTACAGTTGACTGTCAGGTGATTTTCTGGGGATCAAAGACAAGTCTGAATATAAGTGCTTATTGTCAGCCTGAAACACAATATTTCTGAACATCTGAAAGAAAATAGGAAGAGGATGCTGACTGCATGTTGGCATTCGACGGGCCTGTTGGTATTATTGCAGAGAGCAGGTGGGGACAGAGAAACTCACACACAGGGCATCTCATTATCGGCTAACACAGTGACTATTATTGGATCAGATCACATCAGGTGAGGAAGAACTGAGTCCACTGAGCTTATGTTGACACCTGAAGCAGCTTAGGCTGCTCTGACCTTGGCAATCACTTGCCAAGGTCATCCCTAATTCCTTTAGCTGTCTGCAGGAGATCTTTGCTGAAGCGGAGGGGGCTGTATATGGAGGAGACATGTGGTATACCAAGAAAAAGACACATCTCATTTCCACGTAGCTCAGGTGTTGACAGTAGTGTCTGAAAATAGATGAAGAGACGTCTAAGACTGGGACCATGAACATATGCTTTGCTCTGTTTTGTTTTTTTGTTCTTTTTTGTTTTTTTTGTTTGTTTTTCTTAACCCTCAAACCGTAAACATTGCAATAACTAAACCAAGTATTTACCAAATGTTCCAGAAGTGACAAGTATGTTCAATAGTTCTCAGGGTGAATAAATGATCACAACTGTCCATTACAACATTTCTAAATTTCACATTACCAAATAAAAGAGTGCGTTTTAGGTTGTCTTCATATAGACTTTCCTCTTTCTTGGTTTCTTTCTTTTCTTCCTTTCTTTTTCTTTCCTTCCTTCCTTCCTCCCTTCCCTCTTTCTTTCCTTTTGCAGCTTTCTTTATTTCCTTCCTTTCTTTTCCTTTTTCTTCTCTTCCCTCTTTTTCTTTCTTCTTGTTTTTTCTTTTCATCTTTCTTTTCTTCCTTCCTTCCTTCTTTCTTTCATTCTTTCTCTATCTTTTTCTTTCCTTCCTTCTTCCCTTCATTCTTTCCTTTTTTGCTTTCTTTCTTTCTTTTCCTTTTTCTTCTCTTCCCTCTGTTTCTTTCTTTTTTAGTTTCATATTTCTTTCTTTCTTTTTCTTCCTTCCTTCTTTCTTTCTTACTTTCTATATATTTCTCTTTCCTTCCTTTCTTCTTTCTTTCCTCCTTTCCTCCCTTTTTCTTGCCTTTTCTTTCTTTCTTTCTTTCTTTCTTGCTTTATTCTTACATATATAAAAAATTCATTGCGCATATTTTTTAATATTCCTGTCCTATTGAAATTATTGGAGGAAAATAATAGATTGATTGTTGCTCTATTGAGATTGGTCTATTGAGGTTTCCTGGGCTCAGAACATTGATGATATAGAAGCACTGAACGAACAGCCATGGTCCGGATACCGTGGTCTGTCATCCACATTAGCACCCCGTGGCAGCCGCACCAGAGCAGGGCAAACTAATGCTATGGCTGGAGTCACACTCAACGTATAAAAATACGGACTGTATTGTATGGCCGTAATATGCAGAAATGTTCCCGGCACAGTGATCTGTATTTCATCCGTTGTCAAGGTGTGGCTGCATATTTTGCGCATGTAAGCATCTGTATGGCATCCGTACGGCGTGATTTTCACGCTTCTCACTCGTCCATATTCCTCTTTAGTGTGACGCCAGCCTAAGGTTTTTGCTCATCTCTATTCTAGGCCATTAGTATGAGACCAGTAGGGGTCCGACTCTCCGTACCCACAGCACATATGTGAGATCTGTGACCTGTTTACGCTACAGTCCCATAATGACTTTTTGGTAAGTTTTTTACGCTGCGTATTTTTGAAAAAATGCAAGTAACTTATGTTACTTAATTGGTGCAGGAAATCTACAACATCAAAAACTCACCAAATAGTTGTGAGAAGAACGTAGCCTTAGTGTTCACACTGCACGCACTCTATTTAGTAGCGGCTACATACAGTATTGGAGCTTTATACCATTGAAGTGAATGAGACAAAACCACAATACCCAGCACAGCAACTATTAAGTAGATTGTATGCAGATATACAGAGCAGTCCAAAAACTAAGGCTGCAGCATTCGCCTAAGCCCCAAGAACCCTTTATACAGCTGATCAGAAGGGGTGCTGAGAGTCAGACTCCCACCAATCTGATACTATCACGGGCTATCATTATTATCATCTCAGAAAACCCCATTAAAGCAATGGCCCCATGATGACAAAACAGATGCTCTATTTGCACCAATTTTCTTTAATTAGAAACCTCCGCTACAGTATATAACACACTACGAAACTTTGTTTTTCACAATCATAAAAAATTGTGTTTGACTATTTTCACCTATTAGTTTATAATGTTATTATAAAAAAAGACATACATGATTGTTTTTCGTATGATATTATTGCTTTTTAATATCTTCAAAAGAAAAACCTCAGTGTAGCAAAAAAATGCATGTAAAATTGAAGATGCTCCTCCGCTTCCAATTTCATTGCTCTTCCATTCCACATACACATACCCCGCAGTATACAGTACTTAGTACATGCAATTTTGCATTGTGATCTCATGCTCATTTTCACCTGGAGCACCAGTCTAAAACTGATGGTAGAAAATCCAAAATCTATTACAACGCTATTTTTTTTACACCCCCTGAGAAAGCGAATGCGAAACGCGCACTAGGTATTTTCCTTTAATTCTGCACAGTCACTTTAACATGAGTAAGCACCTTAATAATAATAATAATAATCATCTTTATTTATATAGCGCCAACATATTCCGCAGCGCTTTACAGTTTAACAGTTTCAAACACAAGTCATAAGTAACAACGTTAACAATACAATAATTAAAGCAAAATAAGACAACCCTGCTCATGAGAGCTTACAATCTACAATGAGGTGGGGGAGATACAAAGTACAGGTGTGTATATACAATGGTGCATTTACAATGATGGTCCAGCCATCTTGAGGGAGTGAGGGATGGATGGAGATAGTGAATGGGCTACACATACACACTTACACATAGAATGACTTTGATTAGTGAATGTGATAGGCCGCTCTGAACAGATGTGTTTTGAGGGAGCGCCTGAAACCATGCAAATTGTGGATAGTCCTAATTTCTTGGGGTAGAGCATTCCAGAGGATTGGCGCAGTGCGGGAGAAGTCTTGGAGTCGGGAGTGGAGACAACCATTACCAATGGTTGTCGGCATTGTACCTTCATTACTACTTAATCACAATGGGGTCCCAACGTAACCAGTTCCCCTACCCTATTGGGGATAACATCCTATAAAGACAGCATACTTCACAAAAAAACCTTCTTTATCAAGAATAATAATAATGGATGCTAAATGTAGAAAAGTATAAATTTTATTGAAAAAATATATATAAAAAATGACATGGAATACTGAATAAGCACAAAACACAGAAACAAATCCCCATAGACATCACACGAAAAAGACAACAATAATGACTCAAATTAATGACTGAAAAAACAGCCAAGAAAAGTCTCATAGCCTCTAAATGCCTATCCAGTCATAAATACTTAGCATGGAGATAAGTGCAAAAAAAGAAAAAGAAAATATGAGCATATAATGCCCATGATGTAGCCGGCTAGTTTATGCAAAAACATGGATAATAATGGCAAAACAAGACAGGCTGAATGCCCATGCAAAAGGGGGTCAAAATGAGTCCATACCTAGATGTTGTTTGTGGGTGTCCTGGCGTTCCTGCTGCCCCGACGCGCGTTTCGTAAACCTTCTTTGGGAGGCGTGTCAGGGTAGGGAACCGCCAGGTTTAAATACCCCTAAATAATGTTCCCATTGGTGGAGTAATTAAAAGTCAGTGTTGTCTCATAGGTTATAATATCCCCGTCTAGATTTAAATCACACCCCTAATAAACGTCATCATGTCTCGAACATCCATTGGTTTAAAGAAAAGAGGGAGGTGGTCACCTAGCAAGACGTCACGAGAGAGGGAAGTACACTTCATAGATTGTATGGCGCATGCGCAGGCTCACCAGAAAAGAGGGAGGCGGTCACCTAGCAAGACGTCACTAAAGAGGGAAGTACATTTCATAGGTCGTATGGCGCATGCGCAGGCTAACCAGATCCATATAGCCAATGGAGAGCAGGGGGCGCGGTCCTGGGAGGAGGGACGTAGCGACAACAATGACGTATCGCTGCCAGCTACACCGTATGACCGCACATCCCACTCCAGACAGATCTGCAGCTCACGGATGCGCGCAACCTATAGAGAACATTCCCCCTTCTTAAAGTCTCAAGTTGCTAAGTATTTATGACTGGATAGGCATTTAGAGGCTATGAGACTTTTCTTGGCTGTTTTTTCAGTCATTAATTTGAGTCATTATTGTTGTCTTTTTCGCGTGATGTCTATGGGGATTTGTTTCTGTGTTTTGTGCTTATTCAGTATTCCATGTCATTTTTTAGATAGATTTTTTCAATAAAATTTATACTTTTCTACATTTAGCATCCATTATTATTATTCTTGATAAAGAAGTTTTTTTTGTGAAGTATGCTTCATTACTACTTGTAGCAACCTTACATAAATGACACCATGTGGTCATGTGCTGAAAGATGGGCAATTAATAAGTCGGTTACTATTTCATATCTACTTTCTTTACCTTTTTCACCACTTCAATCTGATATCCAGTATTTCATATGCTTTATACCCTAAACAACCATGTCATTTTTGACTTATACCTGTTAATCCTTGGATCTTATTTTTCTGTTCACTTCCTTTTATAATTTATGTAATATTTGTGATTTCATTGTATCAGATCTTTTAATAAAATGCTTTATTATTGCGAAGTTGCTACTCCAGTGTGTATGACTTGTATAGGGAATTAATTTACTTTTCACTTTATCCAAATTCAATCTAAGGGGGACAACATGCTTCCAGCCGGGTTATTCTATACGTGTCCGGTGAATATAAAAATAGTTCTAGTTTTTTGGCGCATAAATGATAGACATCAGTCATCGATTATTTTTTTGCTAACAGTTCCGAGGACTTTATCTGATTTTATCCCATCGATACCATTGACAAGAACTGTTTTCCTTTGCTATTCTTGCTCCAGGCTGTGGCGTGTGACAAATTGTGACATCATCATACCAGCTGCAAAGAGCCTTATTTATTGTCACCCTCAGCACTATAAAGTGATTGCCCAAGCAGCCCCACACAGATGCCGGGTGTCTGATCAGTACATCATATAAACAAATGGGAGCTGCAGGCATATGATGGCTTAATGATTTTCCAGACCTAATGAAGGAAGAGTTGGGAATGAAGAGTTCTCACAGCTGCTGGCTGTTTACTATACCGGCAGCTTTATTTACTAACCCAAAATAGATCTTATAAACTTACATATGCCGCTTAGAAACAAGCCATTTATTGCACACACTATTTATGACTCTGGGTAAACTGAGATATTTATTTGCTTATACAGAACATTTCTGCCTCATAGCTGTGTAGGAAGAATTCATTTGTCCGACATAACAATAAAATTGTCCAAATATTTTGTTAATTTATTAATGTAAAGTATCTTCTTTTAACCTAAATACAACCCAGAAAGTGAGACCTCAGCATTCACCATCCTGGACCTATTGGTCGGTATTGATACAGGTTCTCCACACTCGTCTCATTACATATAGTTTTACAGCTCACTCATAGGCAGTAAACTGCAGAGTCTCCTGTAGGGCCCCAAACAAATCTCTGATTTCATTTTTAAGTCACTTTCTGCTATTATCCAAGGAACACAATAAGTTTTCCTGTCTAGACATTCCCATTTTCCTCTCATTTCCTAACTTATTCATGTCCAACTGTCAGCCCATCAGAAGTGTGCTGAGCAAATGAGAAGGGTTACCAGGAAAATTAGTTTTCTCCAACAGTAGTGAGAAAGACAAATTATTTCCACTGTATATTAACCAGTCTCTTCATATTCAATGACAGATCAGCCAGGTCCATGGTTGTCTTTATTCTGTAACAGAGCAGAGCCCTAGAACTGCAGAGGGTGGTGTGACACGGGGAGATCGGAGAGATAGAGAGAGATATAGATACATAGATAGATTTGGGATAGATATATAGATAGACAGATAAATAGATAGATAAATGGATGGATGGATGGATAGATAGAT
>VIAB01000722.1:71002-85722 GCA_009801035.1 Oophaga pumilio
TATTTGTGCTTAATTTTACATCAATCAGTATATTATTCATCATTCTCCATTTTATAAATAGGTCTTTAGAAAGTTTGAAAATATATTTTTCCTTCATGTATGATAACGCCTCTCTATGAATCTTAATGGCTCTTAATTTTCAGTTATTTTACCGGTTTAAAAATGTTGTGCATTTTCGATTATACCTTTCAGTTAGAAATTAAAAACTCCTTGTGTAATATTTTAATGATAATGAATTCAGTTGCTGAATAGAATTAAATCATCAGTGCAATCAACTTGTTAATCACATTGTATGTGTACCTTACAACTATTTTAAGTATGGAATAATACACTTATGAATAGCAGACATTCTGCACTTGATTATTTTTTAGATAGATTATAACATTTTCTTTTTAATATAATAAAATATGGAGGATTCTAAAAGTTTCATTGGAAAAAAACAATTAAAAATGCTGTCTTCTTTAGAAAACCCATTTTCAAATATGAGCGCATTCAACGAGTCTTCCTGCCTTTTGGCACATGGATCGTATGCACACTGTCACAGCGTCCCTGGGTACTATGACACTATGACGACCACATGCCTCTTCCGGGGAACGTGATCAACAAGCCCTATTGCCTTCTGACTCCTGCTCAGTTCCCTCAGCTGGTACATATGAACCCTAATTAATCAGGTAATTATAAGGCATACATACCTCAATACTACAGCGACAGCCCCTGAAGAAGCCAGTTTACTGGTGACATGCATCAGGCAACTTCCTGCCCTGTCTTCTTCCTCCTTCGTCTACCCCTCCAGCACAGATCTTTTACTTTTTGCCACAGAGGCTGATCAGCAAGCGATAGGTGCATCACAGGGTACAGGTAGTATTACACTCTAGTATGGGTATGCTACCCACCTGACCTCTTTATTCTGCATCTGCAGCCTTTACCCGGCAGTGAGCGATTATCTCCCTCTCTACTCCACCTTTACTTACCTTGCTGGTCCGGCCTTGGGCAGCTGTTTAGTTTATTTTATGAGCACAACGTTATTTCATGCATTCCATTAGTATTCTTTGACCTGCACCTATGCATCATGCTGACAATCGCATTATTATAGACCTTAGGTTTGTATGCTTTTGGTACTGGTTGTAAGGGTCTTTATCTATTCAAGCTCCTTGAAAGGCATATAGATATTAGGACATATATTTATCCCGTATGTTGGTACTTGTATCATTTTTGACTTTACGATTGTGTGCTCATGGTGCGGGTTGAAAATTGCTCTCTATTATCTTAACCCATTGAAGGGATTATATCTATTAGGGTGAACATCTATTTGTGACAAGGAGGTGTGTGACATAGCTTGTAGTCCTATTACGGGCGTATATATCTTTTTTGTTTTTTTTATTTTATTCTTGCAGTGTTGTGTATGTCAATAAAGAGTTACCATTTTTGTATTTTTGAGTGATCCCTGTGGTTTATATGCCTCTTTCTCTTTCTTGGCCTTTGTTTAGTTGTATTGGCATATTACAGGTGATCCTTTTACTTTGGGGTGGTCACCTCCTCTTTTGGTTATTGCCATTTTCAAATATGCTAAGGGTGAATTATGTTTTTATAGAAAGAAGACTCAATTATTTAGGACTCTAGAACCTCTGCATACCAGAGAGAGACTACAAATAGTGTATCTGTGTTGGATCCAGCATGTCAATGTATGAACACCCACAGCCATTGATTTCAATGAGGACTATGAAATGCTTAAAGCGGACCTTTCACCATATTTCTTATGTTGAACTGGACACATGATATAATAGTGGCTGGAGAGCGGAATAAAATTTTTTTTTATATTATTTTGCCTCTCCATTGCAGAGATATTTGTAATCAAAGTATTTGGAACCTACTAAGCTGACTTTTGTTAAGTCCAAGTGGGTGTTATTGGAGAGTTTCTACTGGGGGCGTGTACTTCTTCTCCCTGTATGAGTTGCCCAATCATAAGCAGGCAGCAGCAAAACACGCCCCCTCAGTAACTTAGGTTTCTCAGTGTGTGAGATGTAATGATACATCTCTGATCTCCTGGTGAGATTAGGTGACTACTATTATGTTGGGCGCTATGGACAGAGTAGTGTGCTTACATACTGAACTTATATATCATTGTGCTATCTTCTTAAATGATTATTGCCAAGACCTGGGGGGGTAAAGAAGTAGTCAAAAGACCCCCTTTCCATCATGATAAGATTTCAGTATTAATTATGACACATGAACGGTGGAGTGACGGACATGACATACATTTCCCCGTGGGGCCCACAAGCATGCCCATGATAATTGCTCTGTTTAGGGAATCATGCACACGACCATATTTTTGGTCCAAGTGCTATCCATTAAAAAAACGGACTGCACTCAGACCAATGTTATTCAAAGGGGAAGTGCAGATGAATGATTTTTATTCACTGACTGAATCTCCACATTAAACAATCGCAGCATGCATGAATTTCCTCTAAAAATCTGATGAAACTCACCCATTCAACTCTATGGGTGTGAGAAAAAAAAAATGGATGCCATACAGAGCCACAATAGAGCATCCGATTTTAATAAATACTTTACAATTCTGTAATATTGGAATCTGTAAGTGGTCTTGTAAATGATTAATAGCCGATGGGTAAAAAAATGGATTGCATGCGGACTGCACACAGATATGAGAAAAGTTGTCCTACTTTTCTGGATGCAACTCTGAACGATTTTTCTTTTACTCTCGTGTGACCCTAGCCTTAGTTTTATAGCGATTGCACTCAAAGTCACACATTAAATGGGAATTTGTATACCTTTAGAAACTATGTTAAAGTGAATCTTATTATATTCCATATTCCACTATTAGAGTTTTGTGTTTTTTTTAGAATAAAAAAATCTTGACAAGCATTTTGTTTTAGCACAAAAAAAGAAATATAATTAGATTATTCCACCTAGTAAATTAATCTGCATTCCAACTCATACCAATCTTCTGTTTATACAAAAAAAATTGCAACAATACAGTTATTTTTTTCCAGTCCTTTTTGCACAAAATTTATTTACAATGTTTACATTAAATGTTCCATGATGGGACTATGGAAAAATGTATGCATGACTGTTGCCTTGCTGAGAAAGAAAGTCAATGTATTAAAAATAAATCATCTACAGTTCTTGCTTTTGAGTTGTATGACACAGGAAGTTATGCACAGATTGGTTGTTGTCGCTGCTGAATGGGGACACTGATGCTCTGTTGTGACAATTATGCTCCATACACATTGCCTTTTGGTTTCCATGCCTCATCCTACCAGTCTCCTTAAGACACTGCCTGCAACAGCTGATTAATCATTGTTGATGACTGCAGTTTTCCCATCCTTCCCGATTTACATCTGTTCAGGCCAATTCAAATATGGTGAGTAAATGAATTAGACATGCAAATTCAAGCCCCAGGCTAGAGAGAAAGAAACAGGGAGACAAAAAAAAATCGAGAAACAAAGCTGCAGAGAAAGAGCGCATGGCTGAAATCCTTGTATCGAAGAAAAAAATCTTCTGCCTGACATACTTATTGTAATGCTTTAAAAATGACCTGCAAATGAGGACTTTCTGTCATCTGCAGGCTAACTGTAAGGCTTTATTTTCTTTAAGTAAGGAGGCTTCTGGAGGAAGTGAAGAGCTATGGAAACAACACACATAGTGTGGAAAAATTTCACATTTTTTTAAAAAAATCTATAAGAAACAACATAATATGGTTAACAGTATAATATCATTTACAATATTTCACTCTTTGTTCTCTTAATGTCTTATATATGTATTTATTGTGTCCCCAAACTTGATTTCAGCATCTTGTGTCTGCTTTTTTTCGGACGTCCCTGTGTCAAAACGGTCATGGACTCCAAGAGTGGAACACCACCGTCGTGGCAGAAACAGAGTACGTGACTTTTTTTTTTGTCATTGCAGACAACATATATTCACTTAAATTACTGAGCATGGATGTCCATTACATGCCCACTCATCGTTGGATCTCCTGTATTAAGTACTGAGGGGCTAGGTGCTGACATCGGCATTCCAGGGTGATGTGGTCCCCCGTGCATCATCATCGCTGGGTGGTGATGGTGTCCAGGAATGTAGGTATGCACAGACGGCCCATGGCGCAGCTGAGCGTGGTGTAAGGGCATCTGCGATGGAGGATAACTTGGCTGTCCCATACTCATACCCATCGGACCAGTCGAAGATATGTAATTCCCTGGCATACCTTGCAGTCCTGAGAAAGATATGTAAAATTAGTTATTGCCCCAAAACACAAAGGGTAAGTAGCACATATATATATAGTGAACTTCATGATGAAAATTTTGGCAAAGTAAGAGGATCCTTATAGCTTTGCTTACAGTAATACCCTACTACATAATTTGGGAGAGGATATGGTACGCAGGGGTGGGCATATCATTGGTGCAACCTGTGCAGCAGCACAGGTGCCCAGGTGGTAAAGGGGCCCATGTCCACCTCCAAAGAAGGAGGAACTTTGCTTTTTATGAGCTATTGGACTGCAAAGGGCCCATATTTTGTTCTTGCACAGGTACCCTCTTCTGTCTGTGTTCACCAGTAATGGTAAGATATGTTTACCTCCAAAGTTCAGTGACGTGGGTGCCAACAAGCCACTCTGTCCTAGTTTGAGTAATTAGATACAAGGCTAGGGAGGCATGCAAAATTTTTGCCAAAGGTGAAAAAAAACTTTGGTTAAAAAAAAACCTTTTGAAGCCTTTCTATTCACGGAAAGCCTTTTGAAAGTTTTTTTTCTGTGCTAACATACAGATACAAAACCTGGACTATACATAAAAAAGACAGAAGAATCAACACCTTCCAAACGTGGTGCTGGAGAAGTATGTAATCAATATCATGGATGGCAAGAAGAATGAACAAATGAATTTTGGAACAAATCAAGCCAGACATCTCATTCGAAGCAAGGAACATCAAGCTACAAATTGCCTACTTTGGACACATCATACAAAGAGAGCAATCACTGGAGAAGGACATCATGGTCAGAAGAATAGAAGGAATAAGACAAAGAGGAAGACCAGCAACCCGATGGCTTGATACTATCAAGATAACGACGGAGAAGACCCTGGTGGACCCATTTAGACATGCACATGATCGATCTTTCTACAGAGCGTTCTTCTATCAAGTCACCTTGGCTTGAGATCAAGCCGTAGGCCATTAAAAAAAGAAGGGAAGTCTAGCTATGGCTACTGCTAGGAAGTAGAAAAAGACAGTAGTTGTTTAGTAAAATATTGTCATAAAATAGAATCCATTAAGACTAGCTGTTAAACAGGACACATTTTTTTGTCCTTCATACATGCAAGAAATCAATAACTGTTAGCAATTAATTCCTTCCTTGTGATCATGAACGTTTAAAATAAATCAGACTACAAACTCAGTCAAGCTTTCACTAAATTTGAGAACAATGAGGAAACGGGACGTAAAACAATAGCCCCCCTGCTTTCCGAGGGCCTCTGTCTTCTGCATGGTTTGCTATAGTTGATGAAAACTGACAGGTGTATTGTCTCAGAGAGCTATAAGCTCCATAATCATCAAGGGTGAAAGGCATAACGCTATTTCTAAGTAGGTTCAATTGGCTTTAGTTCTAAGTAATGTTGCAGCGTGAACACCTTGGATTCAGGTCTCAGGGCTCCAGCAATGAAAGGCTGCTTAATCTAGCCTAAAGGAACGCTCTTTTTTTTCCCCTTTTCTTTTTTTTTTTTACTAAACTCAGAAAAATTGCTCAGAAAATATACCATATCCGCTGCTCTTTAATCAAAAGTGATGATATTTTTCATAATATCCTATTAATTTAATTGGTTATGAAGCATAGCATACATCATTTAAATTTAATTGACCCAGAAATTAAGAAACAATATTTAGATTAACTAAGCTGGAAATGTTCATGATGTGTGAGCGGGAGGCTGGTGCCTTCCCAGGCAGTTTGTTTCTGAGCCTGATATGTCATTTGGAATTCTGGGTAACATCAGACTCACAATTAGGAAGAGACCACAGCAGTCATTCTTTGCTGAACAAAAAAACAAAATCAGATTGGGTCTGAACCCTTCTACTACATTCCTTTAGAGAGACTAATATTTTTGCTGCTAAAAAAATAATAAAAAAAAATGCAAAGCGAAATTGTGGTCCGTTTTTTCCTCTCTCTAGGCTTCACTAGGCCTGCAGCTGAAGATTGCATTAATGATCTCTATTTATGTATACTGAATGAGTCAAATCCATTTGTCACACTGAAAGTGATGGCATACTTAATTTGGATATAGTCAATTAGCCCAGGCAAAGCTGCAGAACCTGCTGTGCACACCTCTATTTTGTATTCTTTTACTTTCCCTTTTCCACACGTAATCCTATTATACAGGAAGGACAAAGAGAGGCAAAGTGGAAATTCAAAGTTTTTGCTGTGTGGGATCTTAAATAGTGCTAGGATTTTTTTTTATTATTTTGCCGAAAGATGATGTTTATCTTGCTTCAAGAAGTCCATGTTTGCATATTGGTGTCTTGCAGGTTAGGGAAGAAGTATAACTCATGCATCAACTGTGGTTAGACAGATTTATGACACTTTGGGGACATGCTCTTTCCTTTCCTTGCACTACTGCAGACTGCTTACATTTTGCAAATCAGTCTGTTGCCATGGAAACCCCTTCCAACCCCCTCCCCCACCTACTGCCTAGTTCTTGTTTAGTCATGTGGTCAGTACTGTATAATAACAACACAAGAGTAAATGTACAATATATGCAGTAGATGAATGAAACAAAATCAGTAAGAGATGAAAGAGGATACCCAGATTTTTTTGGGGGGTTGGAAAAGGAATGAACAAGCATGGAGCTATGGGCAGGGAGAACACAAATGAAGAAAATCCACAGTGCAAAAAAATATAAAAACAACTCCTCGAGCAAAGTAGACAGAGCATCTGTTGCCCCCTGGTGTACTTACTTCCCCCTTGCTTTGCCATTGGTTAACTAGTTGATGGTTACATGTAGTGCCATTGCCCCTCCATGCCCATATTCATGCCCATTCCACTCATAGGTCCTAAAAGGGAGATAAAATCCAAGAAGATGCCAGGAGATCAGAGAAGTAAACGGAGAAACCAAAGATCCCATGACAAAAACAAACCCAAAAGAAAACAAGATAAAGTAAAGCACCCAGATTGTAGCCACGTTATGATTCGCAAGATAGGTAAAGATATAGCAAGAGATTACTTAAAAAGCTCAAACTAAACATTTACCTCTTTGCATAAATAAGTCAAAATTACAAAAAGAAAATGTTACCTGGCGCTCTGATTCCCATGTGTTGCTGGCCATCCATTACAAAGCCACTCATTGGTTGTCCGTCGGGGTTATAAGGTGTTCCTTGACTTACTGAAATGTATAATGTAATTGTTATAATGGAGTATATATATTCAAATCACAAATTATCATCTTCTAAAACATATCAACATAAAGATTAAAGTAGTATTTCGAATCACAAATTAATTTTAATCCTAAATGCCTTTTTGATGTCAATATCTAATCTTTTTTCTAATCCACCTTAATTTAAAAAACTCCCTATCATTCCCTCACTACACTATCTAGATGCTTTATTTTTTTTTCTACTTCCTCTTTTATGAAGCTTCGTTTGAGAATCCCCGTGCATGCTGGGATGCTCAAATGAAGCGTCATCAGGTGGCCGATGCTATGGTCACTGCCGCAGCTTCTGCCACCTCCCTGTAACGAAGAGTCATCAGTGACCTCTGTTTCAGGGGTTGGGCTAGTCTCTGCTCTACTGAGCATTAGTCGGTTGTCAATTCCGATGTATGCTCAGTAGATTCTTGACTGGTCTCTGAAAGCTAAGTACTCTGACAACATGCACTGACAATCCGCTCTTCTGCCGCCACGTTACTTCTGGTCAGAGATGGCAAAAGAGCACACTGTCACTGTGCAAATCGCACAAGGACAAATCTACTGAGTATATGTCGGAATTGCCAACCGACGAATACTCAATCGAGCAGGGTTTAGCCCAGCCTCCAAAACGGAGGTCACTGATGATGTTTAATTTCAGGGAGGGGGCAGAGGTTGTGGCATAGACAGCAGCCTCTTGCCCATGATGACACTTTGCTTGAGTATCCCAACATGCACTGGGATACTCAAAGTGTGATAAAAGAGGTAGTAGAGAAAAAAATAGTTAGATGGTATAATGAGGGTAGGATAGGGAATTTTGATTTAATGCACATTAGAAAAAAGATTAGATTATGACATAAAATAGATAGTAATTTGGAATTAAAATTAATTTGTGTTTCATACCAACCCATTAATATAAATTCAGTTTTATCCAAATAACCCAAGTTAGCATATTACATCTAGTGCTTAGAAAACTAGACGCTTAGTTAAGAAAGAAGTCCACCACCATTTTTCTCAACCAGTATGCCGATATTTAGCATGCTGCTATTTAGGTAATGTTGATATCCCTTGACTGAAATCAAGAGTATCCAACATACAGTAAGTAATAACCGATTTAGAATTCCCAAAGAAACTTAGTATGAGATATAGATATTTTCTTGTATGGTAATGCATTTTTTAGTTGAACACAACAAGCTGGCTTTAAAGTTACACGTCTGAAGGTTGTTAAGGTCTAAAGAAAAAAAACTACCTCATTGAATGTCTTTGAACTTTACCAAGTCCCATAAGGGATACTGACCCTGTTACCCTTTTGACAGGTAATAAAGTTTACAGCAATTCCACACCAAGCCATGCACCAGTGGTCAAAGTAGCAGAAAGTATAGCTGAGGAGAAAAACTAATACAAAAAGTAAAAATATGTAACAATAGTCTTAAGAATAGATCCAATTTGTGTACTTTTTTTATTTTTCATTTTTTTTCCTAACTCCCGGCATTTTATTTATTTACCAGGTATTGGACCTCCCGGTGAATGGCTTGAGGATGGTTTTCGCTTGCGTGACTTGAAAACAGTTACTATTGAGGACTTGCCTGCTCGATTGGACTGGTCTATCATAGGTTGGACTATTCTTCTTCTAGCATTTATAAACCTAGAAAAGGCAACAAAACACAATACGGTTATTGGGGTTTGTTACAAATTATTAAAAGTTGAGTCTACAATGTAATGTTGGGGTTTTGACTATTACAAAGAGCAAGGCTGATGTAGTTTAGTCAGATGTTTTACATGCTGGGTGAAGCAGTCAGAAGCCCATGTAACCCCTTCTGACCTTCCAGAGTACAAGCTGGGGCTTCTGAGTTGATTTATGTTTGTCAGCTTTTACCACAGTCGGACTTTTCCATTTAAGCTCTACATGAGGGAATTAACCAGGTTTGCTGAAAAACAATATGTGTACCATTCTAGTTCCAACTCTACAAGGAGAAAAAACACGAATCGCATTGCATAGAAGAGTGAAGCCTAAGACAGTAATTCGTGCAGGCCTATCCATATCTTTTGTTTTGTGACTAATTCACAACTTTTATTAAAATCCCTTCTTTTTTTTCTTAAGAATTTAATTCTATTTTAATGCCCACTATTAAGATAATGAACTGTGTGATGGCAGTATACCATCAAATGAGAGAGCGTCTGGAGTTTTATCACCATTTGCTCATGCTGCTGGGGAGTTCAGAACAAGGCATTCAGCTTATAGAGACTATTTTTTTTCCTTTGGTTTATTCAAAGAGTGGGGTCAGAACAAGGTCAATGCCATAGACCATTTGCTCTTATAATCCGGTTTTCTTCAGAAATCGTGAAAGGTCAAAAAATATAAGACCATTCATTGACCAACTAAAATTAAAGTCATTTATCAACCAATGTGTTTTCAGTCTTGCTCATTAGCATATATTATTATTTTGTTTATTTTCCATGTGCATAGAAAAATAATATTTATGTTTTGGATTTTTTTCTTCCTAGTCAATTAGCGTTAACTCAAAATATATTATCACCAACGACATGTGCCGATTCCCCAAATGCGGAACTTTATTGCATCAGAATAATACAACACTGTAAACACAAAAATTAAATTAAAATTAGAGCACACGGGGAGTATGTAGTTATATAATTCCTCTTTATTCTGTTTTAATAACCTTCATCAAGCAAAGATGCTGGGATAACTTGGGAAATGAAACCCCCCCTTGTCAACTGTCTTTCTTGATTGTCCAATTAAATATTATTTAATGAATTTTTGGTAGGTTACACTGGCAACAGGTTTTTTTCAATACTAAATGTCATAAAAGTAGTGTTAGAAAAAAAGAAATAAACAAACCTATTGTTACGGAAAGCCTCTTTAATCTTCACTTTAGAGAGCATGTATCCCTCCCTTTGTGATATACACAAATTTCTGAATACCTTTCCTAGCAGGAGGTCTGTGCATAAACACTTTCCCGTGGCCTCATCAGACTGAGGTCCACTTGCCATTGTTCCCTAGCCAGAGTTCCACAGAACTTTGCATTTGGTGCAACTGTCTTTTTCTGTTAACTCTCATTCATTAGACATGGCAAATTAAAACGTTTTTACTATTATTAAGAATACTTTGAAGAAGAAGAAGAAGAAGAAGAAGGAATTCTTTTTTTATTAACAAAATGTATTAATTATTACAAATGTTTCTTGTGCTTTTATTGTTTTTTTCATTACTCCGTCCTCAGTTACTTTCTTTTTTTGCAACTATACAAAAATGTGGATTTTTTTTTATCACAACTTTGTGTGTAAAACATCAATTTCTTTTTTTTTGCCTTAAGGCTGCTTTCAAGAGAGAAGAACTAAACTTTTCTTTCTCTCTAGTCATAAAATGGCATTCTTGCCCCTCCCAAAAGAAGTCAAACTCAGGTCAGCATCCCATCCTCATATCTGTTTAAATAAACTGGTCCAGCTGTTTGTTTCCAAAATGGCCTCTGACCTCTCCCCTCATCTTTATGCTTTTGTAATAGAAAGCTTCACTTTGCACACCAGTTGTTGCTCTAAACAATGGTCCAAATGACCTACAAATTTGGCTGAGTTGCCATAGCGCATGTGGCCATTATGTGGTCATACGAACAAAAACTAAAATCGATACAAAAAATTCGCTTTGCATCATCATCACTGTCCTTATTGGGACATAATCTAAATCCCTTATCAATATGTCTTTGGAGTGTAGAAGGAATCAGAAGCACCCAAAAGAAAAACACACAAACATGGGGACAACATGCAAACTCCTTGCAGATGTTGTCCTTGGTGGGACTTGAAACCAGGACCTCTGTGCTGCAAAGCAACAGTGCTAACCACTGAGCCACCATGCTGCCCAAAGCACTGTTGCTTTGCAGTGCTGAGATCCTTAATTCAAATTTCACCAAAGGCAACATCTGCAAGGAGTTTGTATGTTCTCCCCTTGTTTGTGTGGGTCTCCTCCAAATTCTCCGGTTTTCTCCCACACTCCAAAGCCATACTGTTAGAGAACTTACATTGTGAGCCCCAATGGGGGCGATAATGAAGATGTGTGTTAAGCACTTAATTAATGGTGCACTATAAGTGAGTAAAATAACAAAATAAATATAACTATCTATCTATTCTAGCCAGAGACCATCTCTTTCAGGGCTCACCCAAAAATGTCCTAACCTATGCACTTTATGCTATTATTAGGGTGGACAATATATTAGGAGTTAAAAGATGATGAATACCTGTTCAGGCCACATTACAAGCTACAGCCTGTTCGCTATAACACATGAATGATCCTCCATAAGGCAATCCAACCTCTGGGCTATTAGTGAAGCTTCAAGAGCTGTAATCCTTTACAACAACACTCATGTGATAACATTCGAAGGTAGAAAAATACTATTTTTGGTGACCTTCATTTTTGTGTAGATCAGGTAGACATAGATGTCTCCAAAACATTTTTAATACATAAAATCATTTTATTACTATAATATTGATGGAAATTGATAAAGCTGAAGAATATATTTGAAATCTTTAATACAACATGAATATACAGATAATATAATATAAAAATTAGGGAATGTGTATTATAAAGACAGTGTCTGTATAATAAAGACAGTGTCTGCAATTCAGGTTGGCCTGTTATCCCTTTATCATGTGTAGTAGGCTTCTAAGTAGACAGCCTTAAGGATATGCCACACTAAACAGCGTCGCTAACGAGATCGCTAAAAAACGTCACTATTTAGCGATCCCGTTAGCGACGTTGTTGTGTGCGGCATCTAGCGACGACGTGGCCCCTGCTGAGATCCTGCTGTGATCTCGTTCGTCGCTGACATCGTTCCGGACCCTATTTTTATCGTCGGCGTCCCGCTGGTAAGTATATATCGCTGAGTGTGGCACCTTTTTTTTAGCGATTTAGCGGTATTTTGTACCGCTAAAGTCGTTAAGGAGATCGCTAACCGCGATAGCGTCCTTAACGACATCGCTAAATTAGTGCGCTACTAGCGATATTAAAACGATCCCGCTAGCGATCGCATTAGTATGCGCCGTTATCGTGATCGCTAGCGGGAGCGTTTAGTGTGGCAGTACCTTTACTTTATTTGCCAGACAATGTGTACATGTCCAGTAATCATCCCTAAGAATGAATCCAGCAGGAATGTGTTGGCAAAAAATTTGTCCAGACACAACTTTTTTGTCCAGCTACCAAAGACTGAAAGACAAAAGTCTATGGAAAACGGATCCATTAAATATCTCTCCATTTGTCTTTCATTTGCAAAGGATCTGTTTTTTGCGATTGTATCAGTTTCAAATGAAAGAAAAATGAATGGCTATTTAATAGATCCGTTTTCCATAGAGTAGAATATTAAAGAAACCGATCCAGTTGAAATCGGCCAAAAAATTTATGTCTGCACACATTTTTTCTCAACAGACTTGCTGGATCCATTCTAATGGATAATAACTCGACATGTAAACATAGCCTAAGTTAATGTAGCAGATTCTGTTTAGTCCTTCAGTCATACAATGGTTGGTATGAGAATAATACGAAACACTGGATCCTCCTAGTTTGGGTTGGAGGGAGTTTAGGGACAAGAATTAGCACAAAGGAATTTTAACAATATATGAAGCACTAATAACATAGGCACAGCATTCTGTAAAAAGTCTGGGTAACACACAACAGTTTCCTTACCGAGTCCTTTGGAGTTTTACAAACTCAGCCTAAAGGAGCAACAATTAAGAGCTCAATGTTCTGCTAACTAGTAGGGGTATATTATGACATAGGGCATATGGAAAGGGCAGAGAGATGTAAGTTAAAACTCATGTGCCGCAGTACAAAATCTATAATGGCGCTCCAGACTTGATATGTGTGTAATTTATAATATCAAGGGCGATTTAGTATGCCTTTTGGGCACATTAGATAGTTTCCATTCAGTCGACAGCTATCTTTTTTGTACCCTTCCTCAATATACATGAAGTCCTACCTTGGTCAAGCTTGATACTTAAGCTTGGTTCATGTGTTTTCTATAGGGAGAAGAGAAAAAACTGCTGCCATACGTCTTTGGCAGTGACTTATCTTCCCTGGGAAGTATTGAGCATTTTCAGTAAAACTCCCGATTCTTGTCTCTCTCAAAACAATCTGTCTAGAAAAAGTCGAGAAGCCCTCATATACATTAGATGGTTGACTGGTTACACCTAAATCAGTAAAATTTACCAACTTTAATCTTATGTGTATGAAAGAATTTAAGTCCAGGTGCAAGTATTTCTCTGCATCCCCTTTAGCTATACCCCTGGGAAAGGTAAAGAAACTCTAAAGTGCCCGAGATGACATCACAAATTGTTGAAATAGCTCCATCCTACAAGAGAACTTCCAACAATACAGAAAGATTTAAGACATACTGATCATTTTTAATATTATTCTGCATTTATTTAAAAGAAGCCAGAGTTTCCGGTAGAACAGAACTGCGTAAATTACACTCTAATGTTAATTAGTTAATGTGCAGAACACTTTCAAACAAGTATCATTTGCCTTAAAAATTCTTTAAAACTGCTACCACAGCTTTCCCTTAATTAAATGTCATTACATAAAAATGTTTTAGATTTTATTGCAGAGAAACAACTAATTATCTTTATGATCTTCATACTTTATTTCCATGCAGCTCTTCAGTTATATTCAATTCTGAATACACAAAGATGATGCCGACATCAAAAATAATACAGAATGTAGCCGGCAGCATAATACATGGATGCTCAGTCAATGCCGGTGTAACATACTACTGTTGAGCATGTCTTATTGGGTCACATATATTATAACTATAGTGGTCTTTCACCATCTACACACATTAGATTAAAATCGGATAAACCTGACAATTTTGGGAGGACTCGCTAACCATATAATGTGTACTGTGCCCATTTGCAGATATCAAGGGAAAGAAGAATCAGACTGTTGGATTTCAACACGTCCAATCATTTTGTTCTCAGGGAAGATAAGCCCATTATTCCCTTCTTCCTATATTCTAAGAGCACGCACAATCAATCAGTCTATCTAAATATCTCGCTATCCATTGTGGAATTTTAGAAATTATATGATACTACAACAGCTTGCAATTTCACATATTGGTCATTATTACATTGTCCATTGAGGTTGACAACCACATTTCTACAGACCCTGAATTTCAATATGCATTGTCACACATCGTTAGGATGTCACACACAGAGAACCAGTAAGCAGAATTTACCCATATTATTTAATTTAAGCACTGCACTCATCAATTATTGCGGTTTTCTAGCAACTCCAGTGTTTAGGAAAAGTTACCAGCATAATCAAAAAAA